>CAIGRF010239145.1:0-14553 GCA_903798235.1 Fraxinus ornus
AATCTGATTTTACACCCATCATTGCATAGAAAACCAAGTCTATATGGCATGTCTTAGTGTGTGTACAATCTAATTTAATTGCCATAGGATTCTAAAATAATTTTTAGAGTTAATTCCTTAACCGCTCATTCGATTCCTTAGCCAATTGGCGCCCGATTCTCAACCGACTTTAACAATTTGAGCATCAATATTTATAATGTCAAGTGAACCTTATATTATCGTATTGTGATCACATCATTTCATGCTCATGTCCCAAATATATTAAAGACTAAGTTAGGGATTTAGAGCAACCATGATTAACCGAAATAAAAGCAAGTAATTTTTTCGATAATGCTTCAGCCCCTTTCAAGGTCACAATCGTTTATCACATCAATATCCAACATTTAGATGAATATAAATTTCTACCATAGATCAATGTAAGATTCACCACCTAGTTTGGGAGGTCGAAGACTAACACCATATAGAGATCTTAAACTTCAATGACCCAATGAACCATTATAAGAGAAAACCATTTCAAGTTATTGATGCAAATGTAAAGCAATGTAAATAGCAAGTAATACATGAGTCATATTGGTCGAGTGTGTAAAGTAAAGTTCGGGGTATTATACTTGGCTTGACATACTCCCTTCTATCATGTTTCCCTACAAACAAAGAGGAGAACAATTAGGAAAACTATGAAGAAAAGTAATTGTTGAACAAAGAAGCAAATCGTTATCTGTTTTAACTTTGGTAGCCATTAGTTGGTGTAGGTTCCGCTAGCCGATAATGTTCTCGAAATACCTATTTTCTGAATGCAGCTCGTATATTGCCTTGATGATGGGCCACTCGGATGGCTGAAGTCCGAATCAGTCAACTGCAGCTATAAAAGGCACGAATCAAAAAGTAGAAACACAAGAATAGTGAAAGAGTAAAAATCACTTCAGCTAAAAGCTATACTCACTATACTCATGATACTGGGTCGACATCATTATCTCTGGGATCACATCTCCCTCCATCGTATGCCAATGACTCCTCACCCAGAACCAAAATGACTTCCAATTCTTGATGGAGGTTGGAGTCCCCCCAAATGAAGGGAGAGTACGGGCCACATGGTTCATACAGTATATCCCTTGCAATTACTTCCCCACTTAAAGATTCGGTTGGAAAAAAGTTTGGAAAACGTGGAGAGGCATATCCTCGCCAAGAGTGACCTCCTTCCAAAGAAGGAAGGCCCTACTAATTAGCTTCATGCATTGGGTACTATCTGGGTAGGGGCTAGGTTGTAGTGCCTAAGAATATACCAAAAAAAGGGGTGTAATGGTAGCTTCATCCCCCCACTTAGGATGGCATCACTCACTGCTACACACCCCGTCCTAGGAAAACAGGCCCTTTCCTCAAGGGTCGGCACAAACATCTCAATATTATCCGAGATTCTTTACCTCTCCCTAAAGGTCTTAAGCTCACTCTCTTTTACGTCCGTTGGTCACAAGAAAGCCCCCATCTAATACTAAAGTCTATGGGGCCCTCTGGCATCATCCATGCTCTATGAGGGCACCCCATAGCTTCCATAATCCTTTCAGTGGGGATTATGGAAGGCATGCCAGCCTCGGCACAAATCAGTGCCATGTTTGCTTTGGAATGGAGTTGCTCGTTGGAGAAGGAATTGTGGAGGTTCTAAAGATTTCAAGGGTTTTCAACACTTGGAGCTTTTTAACTTTTGACTTTCACAAAGTGGAACAAATGAAAAAAGTAGGTTTTGGGCCTTTTATATATGCAGAATGAACGAACGAACTCCCACCGTTGTATCTTTTCCCACTTTAATCTAGGTCATACACCTGTAGTCTCATCAACAACGTTAACAAGAAGAGACGCTTATTCAAAATCCGAATTATGGCACAGATGAAATCGTACTTTACACGCGTCCCAAGTTCACGTAAGCCTCACCAGATGTAAAACATCATCATGATTACGCATTAAATGTGCATGTAGCTCGAACCTTGGAAAACTACCACACTATCCAGTCGTTTGTCATTGGGAACCGACTTTTCTTTCAAATTATTAAGGCAAGCTGCCCAATGTGCTCGACATATGGTCTAAAAGCCTCACCTCGAGTTATTTAGCCTTATCATAGGCTTCGACATTACAAATGGCTCGAGTCATTTAGCCTTATCACAGGCTCCAACGTTACAAGGGGCTCGACATCTGGTCCAAGAGCCTCGCCTCGAGTCATTTAGCCTTATCACTAGCTTTAACATTATAAGAGGCTCGACATCTGGTCCAAGGAAATCGCCTCACACTACTCAATCTTGTCATAGGCTTCAGCTCCATCAGAGAAATTCCTTACTACCACTTCAACTTAAAAGTCTATGCATTATATGAATAATCATACCATGACTTCAGGGACTGTTGTTACGCCTCGTCAGACATGGACCGATACATGGTCCCAACTAATTTCTATGGCAAATAGTGTAGGGGGTCCACGTACCACACGCTAACATGGGACAACCCCATTACATGCGAACGACCCGCCTCAAGTGTAGATGACCCCATATCCCTCCTTTTTGAAAGAACTGGACCGACTCCATTACATGTAGACCTCATTGAAAGAGCTGACCCCGGATGATGCAATAATAAGATCTTGAACAGATCTTGTACCACGTGGTTGACAAGATAACTCACTACTATCGCCGCCGATGCAGACCTACTTGGTCAAGTCCAAGCCACAAGCTAGGCTTGGGGTTACTAGGGTAGTATCAGCATTTAAAATTGTGATTGATTGATGTATATAACTAGAGAGGTCAATCACCTGGATGAGGCCACGTGCACTGTCATCCAATGGCTTTCATTCATCATGCCCAAATATAAAAGCTCACACTTAGTGTCATTCAAAGGAAATACCATTTAGACTCTTAAAGCTATATTCTTGCTACACACACAGTTTACATTTTTACCCCAAAGTTGACCCCCATTTTTCATACCGAAGGCTCACATTTAAAGCTCACCCACACCCTAAAACTATTACACTAACTGACTTGACCGTGGAGTGCGTCCGGCCAACTCCATCCCCCCCGGAGTAGGCCACGTGTAACTAACAATTTGTCCAAGTGTGGTTAAATTTGTCCATTAAACTATCAAAACATGTAGAATAATATTTGGTTAAATTTGAGATAACTAATTCACGATTAAGTAAATTAGGCAATATAATTCACAGATAATAAGTATGGTTAAATATGTAGACATCAATAATTTTTAAGTTCTATTCTGATTTAAATTCTAGATTTTGTTTAGAGTGCTTGATTTTTTAAAAATTATTTAAACATGACATCACTTAAAATTGAACACACTTTTATTTTACCAAATCATGGTTAATTGCATCAAGAAAATATTAGTTCTATTGATGAAGTCGTTGATTCGAGAAAGAGAATGAGAAGGATAAAATAATATTTGGAGTTGGATATGTGGGTTTGGATTTAGAGTTAAGACTTGTCCTTCAATTTTTTACCCGTCCACAAGGTTTTCAAAATGGGCGACATATAAAAAATATAAAAATTGGCTTTTAAATTGGATCTAGGGTAGGGTTCGACCAGGCTATATTGTATTTGTCCCAGATGCATGTTGCTAAATTCCCCATAGCTTACTTTTTCCCATTCTTAGTTGCTTTCAAATAAAGTGAACAAATCTTTATTAGAGAAGACATCTTGCATAGAATGGTATCAATCCAACACGGTTATGGGTTTGAACCAACCAAATTCACTTCAAAAGTACAACTGTTAGGCTCATTTCAGACATATCGTGTCCGATGTGTTCAACCACATTTTCTTCTTTCTTATTCTTCTTCTTTGCTATCTTTGCATCGCAGACTCATACCCTACTTTGTCACAGTTAAAGCATTTTTCTTAAAATTTCTTATTGGAAACTCCAAATTTTGGTCTCAACTTAGACCCTTTTGCTACCTAATAGTCCATGCTTATTCTTGTAGGTTTTAGAAGTTTGACCAAACTCCAAACATTTTCTTTAGCCATAACTGGATTGAACCTCTTCTTAGTCAAAATTTGTGTTGTCCTCTTCAATTTGAAGTGTTAGAGTATGGTGGCTCGAATGGAGGTCTCTAGTGGTAAAGGATGGATCAAGCCTCTCAATCCAGTAACCCACGACTAATCCCTACGGGGGTGCGAGGATGAAGCTGGGCGGTATGGACCTATTTTATTATATATATGATGTATATTAGAGTTTCATCATATCATATCATTCAGAGTAGTCGTACCTTTTATAATCATCTTTCATATAGTGAATTTCTCTTCCTCTTTCCGTGATTTTTTCATGTCTTGAGTTTCCACGTAAATCTTGTATTCTTGTTCTTAATTTTTTATTATGTATTCTCTCTTTTTTTCATAATAAATTGGTATCAGAGTGAGTTTTAGTTTTTAGCAATGGCAACTACGAAATACGTGATTTCTCTTTTGGACCGTAACACCAAATATTAATTCTTGCCGATGAAAATATGAGCTGTGCTCGTGCAAATAGACTTGGATGATGCCTTGTTAGGATTTGATAAGATATCTTCAGCTTGGGCGTATGATTAAAAACAACTAAGGATAAAAAAATCCCTATATTAAATTCAACTTCGTCTATCAAATCAAATACTACAAGTCATTCTGAAGGAGAAAAGCACTGTCATGTTATGGTTTAAATTGGAATATTTATGCATGAAGAAAAGCTTAACCGGTAAATTATATTTGAAGCATCACATGTATTCTTATTGCATGATTGAAGGTGTGTTTATAAAAGATCACTTATTCATCTTTAAGAAAATTGTCTCCAATTTGGAGACTGTGGAGGTTAAGTACGATGATGAAGATTTAGATTTGATTTTATTATATTCGTTGCCCTCTTCATATATGACTTTCATAGATCCTATTTTGTATAGGTGTGACACTCTTACCATGGATGAATTATATGATGCTTTGTTCTCTAAGAAGATGAAGCTACTTGTGTTTGGATTGAGGCTCAAGTAGACGGCCTTATTGTTCGTGGGAGGACGTGGGAGGACACATGAACAGTATTCTAGTGGTGATATGAAAGGCAAATCGAAATGTAAAAATAGAGACAAAATTTGTAATTACTACAAAAAAAGAGGGCACGTCGAATATGACTGTTACAACTTGCAGAATATGAATAAAATAGCTTTTTCTAATCAAAAGGGAAAACAACAAAAAATTTTATGAAGCCAGTGTTGCAAAAGATGGCCAAAGTGATGGAGAACTTCTAGTTATTTTTTATGACGACTCCAAACCTTGTGAAAACTGGATTCTTAATTCAACTTGCACGTTTCATATATGTCTCAATTACGTTTGATTTTCAACATAAACAGCTTCTAAAGGTGTCATTATAATTGGAAAATAATGTACGTTGTAAGATAGTTCATATTGGAATGATCGGACTTAAAATGTAAGATGGGACGTCAGGATACTTTGTAATGTGAGACTTGTTTTAGATCTGAAAACGAAATCTTATCTCTTTGTGTACTCTTAATTCAAAAAGGTACAAGTACAGCGGTGAAGATGGAGTCCTGAAGATTAGAAAAGATGTCCTCAACGTGATGAAAGAACAGAGAATGTGTGCTTAGTTATATGTCATGTAGGGTTCTGTAGTTGTAGGTGATGCAATTGTCGCTACTCTTTCCTTGTAAGATGATGTTACTAGACTTAAGCATATGTTTCTTGGATATATATGTGAGAATGGGATGGATGAACTCAGCAGGAGAGGACTTCTTGATGGATAGAGTAGTAGTAAATTAAAGTTATGTGAGAACTATATTTTTGGGAAGCAAAAAAGAGTTATATTCACCAAAGGCATTCACAAAATGAAGGAAACATTTGATTACATACATTATAATCTTTTAGGACCATCTAGAGTGTCTTCCAAATGAGGTGCTTACTATATGATGACTATTATTAATGATTTCTCTAGAAAATTTTGGGTAGTCTTCTTAAAGAAGATGAATGATGCGTATACTACATTCAAGAAGTGGAAGATTATGATTGAGAAAGAGACACGAAAGCATGTGAAAGGTCTCCGCACTAATAATGGTTTTGAGTTTTGTTCTAATGAGTTTAATGTTTTCTATAAGTCAAAAGAAATCTTGAGGCACTTAATAGTTCGAAGACTCCATAGCACATCAGTATGAAAGAACGAATGAATAAGACTTTGATGGAGAAAGTATGTTGTCTACTTTCTAATGGTAGTTTACCTAAGTCATTTTGGGCCAAATCTGTTTTTACAGCTTGTTTTTTTTTATTAACCGATAACCCTCAACTGACACTGACAAAAAGACTTTAGAAGAGATATGGTTTGGTACTCCTACTATTTAATAAGATTTAAAGATATTTAAATGTCCTACATACACTCATGTTGATAATGAAAAATTGGAACCTAGATCTAGAAAGTGCATATTTGTTGGCTATAAGTCCAGTTCAAAAACAAGTAAAGCTATAATCGGTAGATATGTTATATTTGATGAACGTACAATACTTAATGGCTTATATTTTAGATATTCTTGTGATATAAATCGGTAGAAATTAAACACACAAGTAGAGTTCAAGATTGGTTCAGAGTCTACATCTCATCTAGTTCAGAAGTAAAGGATAGCGCCAATTTGTTACCACCACCAGTGCCATCACAATATTCTATTGCTAAAGATAGGCATAGAAGAGATATTAGACCTCCACAGATGTATGATGAGGATAATTTGGTTTCCTATGCTTTGGATGTGGCGAAAAGTATTGATTCGAGTAAAGAACTTTCTATTTACTCAAAACAGTTAGTTGTGTTAAATTTAGTAGATGGACGATTGCCATGCAGATGGAGATGGATCACTACATAAGAATGGCACATGGGATTTTGTGAGATTACCTAATGACAAGAAAGTTGTTCGTTGCAAATGGGTGCTTAAAAGAAAATAAATGTACAACAAAAGTTGAAGAAGCCAAGTATAAGACAAGACAAGTTTTAAAGGGATACAACAAATTTTTAGTGTAGACTTCACAGATGTGTTCTCTCTAGTTGTAAAGCATAGTTCGATTCAAGTTTTGCTTGGTATTGAGGCCAAGCATGATTTTGAGTTTGTACAGTTGGATGTGAAAACAACATTCTTACTTTGAGAACTTGATTAGGACGTCTACATATTGTAGCAAGAAGATTTTATGGTTACAGAAAAATGAGGACTATATGTACTTGCTAAAAATGTCCCTTATGGGGTAAAACAATCGCCTAGACAGTTGTATAAGAGGTTTGATTCATTTATGACTACTCGTGACTTCAAAATAAACAGTTATGAAAGTTATGTCTACTTTAAGTGTTGTGATGGTTGCTTTTTACCTACTCTTGATGATATATTACTATTAGCCAAGGATAAGGGATCTATAAGAAAGGTGAAAGTCCGTCTTAGTAAGGAATTTGAGATGAAAGACTTATGAGCAGTAAAGAAGAAATCTGGAATGGAGATTCCAAGGGATTAGAAGGCATGGAAATTATACCTAAGTCACAAATGGTACATTGAAAAAGTTCCCTATATGTTCAATATGCAGAATGTTAACACATATTTAGTTGCACACTACAAATTTTCATATATTTTATCTCCACAATCAGATGATGAGATTGATTATATGTCTCGAGTTCCATATTCTAGTGAAGTGGTATCTCTCACGCATGCTATGATTTGTTCACATCCAGATTTATCATATATATTTAGTAGATATGAAGAAAATCCTAGTATAGAACATTAGAAAGCAGTTTAGTAGATTTTCATATACTTGTGTAGCTCCACTAATGTTTGTTTACATTTTGGAAGAACTACAGATGGAATAATTGGGTATGTTGATTCTGATTTTGCTTGAGATCTTGATAAGAAACGATCTCTTATAGGGCATCTTTTTACTATTGGTTGTTGTGCTATCAGTTGTAAAACTAAATTACATACAATGCTGCATTGTCTACTACTGAGGCTATGCAATGGCTATTACAAAAGCTTATAAGGAAGCTATTTGAAATAATAGACTATTTGGCAAACTCAGTGAAGACTTATAGATTACCATAGTCTTTTGTAATAGTCAGAGCGCTATTTCATGAGAGAATGAAACATATTGATGTACGGTATCATTTTGTGCATAATGTTATTGCTCGTGGTGATATTATTGTGAGCAAAGTTGGTACCCAAGATAATCCTGCTGATATGATGACCAAGCTCTTTGTAGCTTTGAGCATTGATTGGTATTTGTTGTTGAAATTGTCCTTGCTTTTATGGGAGAGATGGAGAGTTGCTCAATAGTGAAGTTTTATTTCTTGTATTGAAATTTGTGTGAAGGTGGAGATTTGTTAGTGTACGGTAACCCGAATTCTGTTTGACCCAACTCGAAAAATCTTAGGGTGTGACATATTTGGTGAAACTAAAATTATAAAAAGAAGAATTTAGTGTGGTGGTAGCGGAGGGATCGGGCCGTGATTTATTTCTTTTCACTTATGCTAAGGTGGAGATTTATTTATTTTCATTTATGCTTAAGGTAATTTTTGAAATTCTTCCACGTCGAAAATAGCTTCTCTATAATAGTCATCATGTGGAAAGTTTCACCAAGATCATTCATTTTGCATGAATCTCATGTAAAATCACTTGAGTTCATACTTGATTGATCACAGTTATGAGTTTACCATTTTATAATCTAGGAGTGGCCAATAATAAATTTCTTTTGTCCCGACACTCTCAATTTTATACTTTTGGTCTAAATACTTCCAAAATACCTTACTTGTTTTTATCATATTATACATATTGTATAGTGAATCAACCATTGACATAGTTGAGGTACAGGAAATCAAAATGTTTCCTGGCATCAAATGCAGTAAGAGCTACCCTCTTTGAGTTTTAAAGCATCGGAATCTTGCAAGATTCAAGGATGTGAGATAAAATAGCATCTTCTACTACATTTTTTTAAATTCAACCCATTTAATTTCTACTATTTTTGCCCATGATTAACTAGAACTGTTACAAAAGGCCAACTGTTCTCAGCCATTGTCCAAGTCAAAGCACGACTTGGCAATTGAACTAAAGTCTGAGTCGCAACATAACTTGACGATTGAATCAACGGTTTGATTTTCAGTAAACACATCCATATGAGTTGATCTGGTTGCCATTTTTGAAATACCAAACAACTATTAATTTTCTAATGCAAACAAAATACAAACTATTTTTTTTTTTTTCGAATCGATTTTAAGATTGTTAGTAAAATTGACACTGACTATAATATACTTAAGAAATAACAAACAAGAAATTAAAACTGCAAATGAGAAAAATTCAAAACTAAATGGAATAAAGAAATACCAAACTGATGCCTAGGTAAACATAATATCCCTAAATAGATATACCAATCATTGTAAGTTCTTAAGGTTTTGTTGAGTGTGTGTCTCCCAAGACACAACTAAGAAATCACTAGAAACTAAGCTCTAAGTTTCTACATTGGCGAACTGAATTTTATCTCAATACTATCATCAAGATTCGGACACCGACTAATTAAAAAGAAGAATATATTTTGGACCAGAGAAATCTGTATATGGAACTAATGAAAATGGCCTTCTTATAGGCTCTAAGTGTGACTAATAGACTATTAATACTATCATTAATCCGACAAATAACTTCACCACTAACATAGGCTATAACAACAAGAGTTTTAGTAGTTGAAAAAGCTACAAGGGTAGTTGGAAATAAATAACATAAATATATAAAAAAAAAAATAAAGACAAAACGTGGACCATACTAAGGGACCAAATTTCGATTTGTTATTTGTGTATGTAAGTCATGCTTGCACATGAGTTCAATAGCTTGAGATATTAATGGATACGTGATTTATACCCCTCCGCGTGCACATAGAAAGAGTTTCTATGCCGAACATGATTACACCTCTTAGAATGTGGTCATATATAAATTAGTCATTGCCTTCTCATTTTTCCCATGTGGGAGAAGCTATAATTTTGCTTCTCGGCTAAAACCGAACAACTTCTAATAAGTACATTTTAATCTTCAAGTTCTCATTTAATCGAGTATCATTTTATCCAAGTAATTAAATATATGTATTTCATGTTCTCACGGAGAAAAATATGAATCTACTTTAATCTTCCAAAAAATAGAAATGAGTCCTACACAAAATTATGCTAAAACACATTCATTTTTCAACAAGCAATATTGCAATAATGTTATTTAATGCTTGAAAGAGTAAGAAGGCCGAGGTGTGTCGCTTAGGGAAGTCGGGGTAGGAGCGGATTATAGCATTGCATTATTGGCCAACTCGCTCTTATATGCCAAAATACTTTATTTGCCTATCATATTTTTAAATAAGAGGAAAAACAATAAATAGAAATATTAAAGAAAAGTATCAAATTATTTGATATAAATCATTGTTAGAGACAAAATATGCTAATAAATGGAAGATTAAGAATAAGAAAGCAACAAAATAATTTATGGACGTAAGTACGACAGTAAGCAAAGATTAAGGGCTTTAGTGCAATTCGTAAGTGGTACAACAAAATAAAAACATTTAAATGCTTGTTTCAAATTGAATCTAGTCAATTAAAACAATATCATCAGCTAATGGTATATGTTGCATTCTTATCCACATGGCCTAGGTACGACTTACTAAAGACCATGGACCGCATGTTTGTCAATTAAGGTCATTTGCAACACACCTTCTAAGTTTGCACATCGAAGGGGCCACCTCAAATGTACCATTCGAATATACAAATCCTAACTTGACTTAAAAAAAAAATCCGCAATTAAGAATACTAATCTATATTAAAAAAGAAATCTATTCATGTGAATTCAATTTTCTTTTCTTAGTCATTAGGTTTCAACAAAAGTACGTGAATTTGGTAAAGAAAGCCAACTACAATTTAAATTTACTACAATACTCTAAATAATAACTGATCAAATTAACACAACGGAACAAAGTGACAATGAACAAAATTCACAGTACTGCTTTGAATCAATAAACAATGAACACCTGAATAGTGTGAGACTACATACAGAGAATCCAATTAGTCCAAGCAATTTTCCCTTATTTCAAAGCCCAATTACATATAATGCATATGCGCGGCACATTGGCATAGTTATAGGGGATATGTATGAGAAACAGGAAATCACCTGCATATGCAAATTTTCAGAGTTGGTTTACCTTTAATGATCCAATGAATTTAAACTTTAGCTTAGATAATTAATACTCGAAAAGAGGGAGGTTTGTGTTATTCACAATAGAATAATTTTCTAGTGGATAGGTACGTGTTACTCAAATATGAAATTATGGAGGTTTGTGTATTTATTGAAAATGAATGGGGCGTCATGGGAGATACCCATTCTTCAAAACTCAAAGAAGAAAGTTTTTGTAATTTTTGAAAGCGGAGGATGTCTCTAAACTTGTTGAAACCTAATGGGAGGTCTTTTTAATTTTGCCATAATTTCATGGCACTTGTTCGTGACATGCAACTTTCTCTAATAGTGCGTAGTTAGGGATGACATCAATGTGGGGCGGCATGCTTCGCTACAGATTTTGAAAAGACGTGATATGGATAAAAATATCTTTATTTTTGTTCCAATTTTCCCATTTCAGTAATTTATTATTTTCTAACTGTCTTATTTACTTTACTGTGGTGTAAATAAAATAAAAAATAAAAAATGAGAGTAATGCAGAAATGAATTTTTAAATACAAATTAAATTTAGAAACGTAAAAATATAAAAAATAAGAGTCAAGGTGGGATATGAATTCTTAATAAAAACAAAATTTAAAAAACATAAAAATAAATAAAAGTTAAGACGGCGAACCCATCCCGCAGAAAGTCCTTACCTTGATTCCTCAATCCTCTAAATTGACTCCATCCAGAGGTGGACCAGGAAGGAAGTTTAGTGGAGGGGAAACCAAATAACCTTTGAAAAAAAAAATTTAAAACCTAAAAAACTCTGGACAAAAAATCTATAAAAATTTGAAAAATCGAAGAAAAATCGGGAAATATGAAAATAGAGAGGGAAGGGCATCTCAAGTAGGTCCGCTCCTGACTCCATCCAGTATTAGGCTTTTCGCATTAGAACAAAAGTTTTGAAAAGCTTTATGACCTCAAAATATTCACTTTGTTACATTTCAAATTTAATTCTTGTTAGATATAGCTTATAATATAAAGGAAATGGTAATATAAAAGTTACAATTTCACATATAAACTTACATTGGAAAAGAAAACTACCAGTAATGCGTGAAATGTACACAATACATAAAAACAATTCATTTCTTTACTTATCCAGCATATCAGAAACAATTTGCATGCTTGGCCGATATTGTGAATTGGAGTGCAGGCATTCAATTGAAAGTTTAACCACAGACATCAAAATCAACTCTTCTTCTCGAGTGGGATGAAGAATGCGCGGATCCAACAAATCTTCCAACTGTAAATCTCCTTGTGATAGAGTTGTTACGTATTGAATGTATTCACCAGGATGTTTTCCTTTGATCACTTCCAGTGTTAACACTCCAAAGCTATACACATCACACTTTTCTGTCACCTTCATTGTGTACGCAAGTTCTGCCCAAAAAATAGGGAACAAATACAATCAAAATCATGTTTCTATGTTCTGTGAATGAAATTTAGGAAAAAAAATATTACCAGGAGCGATATAACCATATGTGCCTGCAAGAGAGCTGAGATTCGATGAATCGCATTTTAGGAACTTAGCAGTACCAAAATCTGAAACATGAGCCTCGTACTGTGAATCAAGCAAAATGTTGTTGCTGGATATGTCTCGATGAACAATTGGAGGCGAACAACTATGATGCATGTAAGACAAAGCACGAGCCACGCCCTTCACGATATTAACCCTTTTAGGCCAATCCAATTTCTTGGCGTCTTCATCTGCACTTAGAGTTTTTGCCAAACTACCTCTGTTAAGGTATTCATAGACCAAAAGCAAGTTTTGATCATTTGAGCAGAAACCATAAAGTTTCACAATGTTCCGGTGCCTGATTTCTGTCAATGCTCTTATTTCGCTTTGAAAAGCTTCAAAGTTAGCCATTTCAGATGATGAATGAAGTCTTTTGACTGCGACTGTAACCATTTCAGATGAGGAATGAAGTCTTTTCCCTCCTATTGTCTTTTCTGATGAAAGTTGTGCCTTGTAAACCCTTCCACATCCTCCCTCCCCAATACAAAAAGTTGCATCAAATTCATTTGTGGCCTCTAAAATGTCTTTATAAGTGAGTTTTCCATTGAATATGGTGAGCAAATCATCATCTTCTTTCTTTGAATTCATCTTTCTGTGTTTATAAAGGATGAGGATCATGATGAACACAAATAGAAGTAAAGATACACAAAGACAAAGGGTTGCAATTATCAAAATGAATTTGTGCTCATTCCTTGACTTCTTGTTTCTAAATCCAAGAGAGCTTTTACATGGTTGTAATCTTGAAATATTGCCGCACAATCCTTTGTTCCCTCTTAGTTGTTCTATGGAAACATTTTGAAAGGCTTTACCACTAGGAATTGGACCCTCCAACTCATTATAAGATATATCAATGTCCACCGAAACAGGAATTTCTGCAAAACTCGCAGGAATGAGTCCAAAGAGGTGATTGTGGGAGAGGTTTAACATTTCAAGGCTTGCCAAAAATCGTAATTCAGATGGTATTTCTCCACTAAGTAGATTATTACTCATATCCAACTCAGACAAATGGATTAACTTACCAAACTGAATAGGGATTCTTTGGCTTAAATAGTTGAAGCTCAAATTCAAATGATGCAACTTCTCAAAGTTTGCAAAATTTTCGGGTAGCTTACCTGCCAATCTGTTTCTAGAAAGGTCAAGGTATTCTAAGTTTGACAGTGATCCCAATTGTTCTGGTATATCCGCAGAAATTTGGTTATCCTCTAAACATAGATTTATAATTAAAGTTAACTTCCCAATTTCCTTCGGGATCTCCCCACGTAACTGGTTTGAAGAAAGATCGAGTACATGCAGTTGACTTAAACTTCCAAATTCTGGAGGAATGCTCCCTGTAAGGTTGTTCTTTGCAATTTTCAAAGTTTGCATTTGCTTGTTACTACCCCAGAGGTTGGAGAGTTCACCATAGAAATTATTGCTACTCAGGTCCATGAACGTCAAATTTGGATATACACCAAATTCTTCAGAAATATTTCCAGAAAGCTGGTTGTCATTAAACCTGACTCTTACTAAACTAGAGCATTTTCTCAGGCTTTGAGGGATTGGACCTGAAAGTCTATTGGTGGACACAGAAAGATTTTTTAGTACTCTGCCACCACATAACTCTGGCAAATAACCAGACAAACGATTAGAAAACATTTGTACATTGACAAGTTTCTTCAATTTCCCTAGTTCACTTGGAATGGAACCAGAAAGTTGGTTCTGCATTAGATTCAAATAATTTAAATTGCTGAGATCCCCTAACGAAGCTGGAATTTGACCTGTGAGATTATTTCTGTCCAATTTGAGGCTCTGAAGTGATGTTAAATTTCCCAACTCGGGAGGAATTGAACCA
>CAIGRF010239201.1:2906-16225 GCA_903798235.1 Fraxinus ornus
TTTTTTTTTTTTTTTTTTTTTTGTAATTGATCGAGGTTGATAAGATTGCTCTTCAATTCAAGTACATAGAAAACTCCAGAAATGCAATACTTTACCCCCTTTACTTCAATGTTGATGTCTTATTTCCCTTTGACACATAAACTAGAGTTGTTTCCCAGCTTTACCCCCTCTCTGAAGCTTTCATCAAGTTGTGCAAAAAGCTTCTTGTCTCTACTCATGTGGTTACTGCATCCAAGATACCACAACTTGTTGGAGGTATCTTCTTGCATATTCACATAAGCCATAAGTAACATTTCTTCTTCAGCTTCAGCAAATTTCGCTTTGTTAATCTGCTCCCTTTTAGGGTACTCATATTGAAAAAGCCCTAATTCATAGCAATCAACAACAGAATTATCAAATGTTCCATGTCTCCCTCTTCTTCCACGAGCTCTTCCTATCCCGGGTAAGTTGCTTTCTTGACTTACTTTAAGCACTTGTTCCTCCATTACACGGCCAATAATTCTTTGTTCATATACAAGCAAGTTGCTTTGCAATTTATCAATTGAGATATCATCTATCTCGTTAAATTCTTCAATAGAACAAAGCACATAATCAAATTTAGGTGTCAATGATCTCATAATATTTTCAATTACCACCACATCATCAATCTTTTCTCTATGTATTCTCATCTTGTTGACTACTGTGAGCAATCTTGCAAAGTAGTCATTGAATGATTCTCCCACTTTCATGTGAAGCATTAATACTTCTTTTTCATTGAATCCCATGTCTTTTGCTATGTACTTCTTCAGAATTGTCTCCAAAATGGAACGATCTATGGCTTGGAAGAGGTAGTTCTTGGTCTTCAAGTCCTTCAATTTCTGATCTTCCAAGGCTTTCAATTAAATTTCAGTTAGAACAATCCCTCTGCATACTCTGTGATCCTATTCTCCATCAAGTTCCAATATTCTTTAGAGGGCAATAAATTTTTCATGAGCACGGACCAATGATCATAATGCCCTTCGAAACGTAGGATAGCTGATTGCACAATTAATTCCTTCTCTTACCATTGACTCTTGTTGCTGCAAGTTAGAAAGTTGCTGCTTTGTTTCGAGTTTTCAGGCCACGGTGAGGAGCTTTGATACCAAATTTTAGATTAAAAATGATTAATGGAAGTGATTTTATTGAATGACATACTTGGCTTTAAATAGCCTTACAACTAGAGATAATAGAAAGTAAAAAAAAAATGTGCAAGTCCCATGAATAACAAACACTGATATCTTGGGATTCTCTTAAAGAAATGTGCAACAAAAGAAAATGAATTTTTTTTTTCAAATTTTAGCTAATTTACCTAAAAATTAGGGATTATTCAACTGAAACATAAATAAACTAACACTTTAACAGATATTCTTAATTTAAGAACTAGGGAATGTTAATGATATATTCTTCTATCAAGTTTGCGTAAAGCACAATAGTGCAAGTATACATTGATTCAATGTATTGTCCCTTTAATTGGTGTTTCATGTAAGAAATTAACCATAATACCAAGATCTTTAGAATTCTATGGTTTTCACATATAATTAAATTTATTAAGAAACATACCTCGATCCATAGCAAAATTAATTGGAAGATATGAAATATGCAAAATAGAAGTAAGATAAACAAACAAATTGTTCTCTCCTTCACCTCTCTATAATTGGATATCATTAATTGATGGGATGAATTCACGTTTATAGGCAGAGATACACAATTTCTTTATGGGCTTTAAAACTACCCACTTTTCATCAAAGTGTATAGTTAGAAAACTGTAACTTCTCAATATGCCAATAAAATTTTAGCAATAATTAACCACTTTAATTAATTCTTTATAATATTACATGAGCCACATTATTTGGTCTTACATTTTCTCATTTGGCTCGTGTAATGTTGCATCGTTATGTGGTATATAACATAATGCCTATATGATAAGCTAAAATCCATCGTACATTGGTCACTTAATATATCATCCTTAAGTAAAAACTAATAAGAGTTATGACGGTTGTACACTATCATTTCGGCATAATTCCTTCCAACAATATTAGTCCCCACCTAACATGACACGTGACAAGTGCAATAATTGAATTACAATAATATCTTCAAAAAGACTCCCTGTCAGCATTCATATAATCTATTCATGTACATATACCAACTATTATGACATGAATAATATTTTGTTAAAAACAATACATAAACGAGCTCAAAGTATCAAATACATAAATTTCATAATGTTAACGACCATTTCTAATAATTCTCATTCTTTTGACATGTTCATTAAATGTCTTTGGTGGCAATCATTTCGTTAGTGAATCTCCAATCATAAGATTGGTGCTAATATGCTCAACAGACGCTTCTTGTTTTTGAGCTTATTTCTTACAGCAAATTAATTCAATTACATATGTTTAGCACCTTTAGAGCTCTTTTCGTTCTTTGAAAAAAAAAAAACTAATGCATAATTAGCACAATAAAGTTTCAGCAGTCTATCAATACTGTCAACAATTCCAAGGCTTGAAATAAAGTTCTGCATCCAATTTTCTTGGATTGCGGCCTTAAAGCATGCCACAAACTCTACTTCCATAGTAGATGCGGCAATAACTGATTGATTCTCACTTTTCCATTATATAGCTCCTCCAACCTGAGGAACAAGTAACTAAATGTGGACTTTGTAGTATCTACACATCCATCAAAGTCTGAATCTGAATGTCCATTGACCTCCAAGTTATCAGATCTTCTATAAGTAAGCATTTGGTTTTTCGTTCCTTGAAAGTATCTCAATAATTTCTTTGTAACTTTTCAATGATCAAGTCCTCGATTACTTTCATACCTACCCAACATTTCGACAGCAATACTGATATCTAGCCTAGTGCAAGTTTGAGCATACATTAAGCTCCCCACAAGAGATGCATAAGGAATAGTTGTTATTTGTTTGTGTTCCAATTCGTTTTTAGGACATTGTATGAGAATAAATTTGTCTCCTTTCTGAATTGGAACGACACTTGTTGAACAATTTTTCATTTTAAATCTCTCTAAAACTCTATTCATATATGCTTTTTGAGAGAAACCTTTACACCTATCTCGAGATATTTCAATTCCAATCGCATAAGTTGCTTCTCCCATATCTTTCATTTCAAATATTTAGAGAGAAATTTCTTAGTCTCGTGTAATAAACTAAGATCATTAGTAGCCAGTAAAATGTCACCAACATACATAATCAAGAACATAAACTTGCTCCTACTGACCTTTAGATATATACATCGATCAACAATGTTTTCCTTAAATCCAAAGGACGTAATGGTATCATTGAACTTAAGATACAATTGACGGGAAGCTTGTTTAAGTTTGTATAATAATTTCTTTAAATTACACGCCAATTGTTCTTTTCTTTCAACTTAAAACCCTTCATGTTGATCCATATAAACTTCTTCATCCAAATTCCCATTTAGAAAGGCGATTTCACATCCATTTGATATAACTCTAAGTCATATTGAGCTACTAAAGCTATCATAATTTTGAATTAGTCTTTCTTGGAGATTGGGGAAAAGGTCTCCTTATCATCAATGTCATCTTTTTGAGTAAAGCCTTTGGCAAAAAGTCTAGTTTTATATTGTTTGATATTACCCTTAGAGTTGCATTTGGTCTTAAAGACCCAATACCCAACTCTTTTATACGATTCAGGTAATTCGATGAGATCCCAGAGTTCATTATGCTTTATAGATTTTAACTCATCTTTCATAGAATCTAAACACAAATCAGAATTAGCACTCTCAATGGCATGTGAAAATGAAATTGGATCTTCATAAAAAACTCCCAAGTCAAATTCTGACTCTTACAAGTAAACCACATAATCATCAGAAATATCAGGTTTTCATTGTCTTTGTGATTCATTTAGCACAATTTCATTAGTAGTAACTTCATTGCGAAGTGTTTGATCATTTATTTGTTGTTCCAGTAAATTGTCATGTTGTTCAACAATTTGAGAAACAACAACATTAGAAGAAGTTGAGGGTAGAGAATCTTAAACTCTAATTTCTTGTATTTCTACATTTTGTGGTTCCAAACTCTCACTAAGTTTACCATTCTCAATTAACGTAGCATTTTTAGTTTCAACAATTCTAGTACTATGGTTAGGAAAGTAAAACCTATACCCCTTCGATTTTCCTGGATAACCAATGAAAAATCTACTGATTGTACTTGAGTTTGGTTTCTTTTCATGTGGATTATAAATTCTTGTCTCTGCCGATTAACCCCAAGCATTTAGGTTCCTTAAAATGGTTTTCTTCCAGTCCACAGTTCAAAAGGAGTTTTAGGAACTCTCTTTTGCAAATATATAGCAGCCTTTAATGCATACATCTACAAAAAAATGGGTAAAGAAGAATTGCTTAACATACACCTAACCATTTCTATTAGAGTAAGATTATGTCTTTCAACCACACCATTTTGTTGTGGTGTGCTGGCATAATGTATTGAGAACATATGCAATATCTTTCAAGAAATTTAGCAAATGAACCAAGTGTTGTCCAGTTTCATCATACTTTTCATAATGTTCACCACATCTATCAGATCTAATAATTTTCACCTTTCTGTCTAATTATTGTTCAACTTCATCGACAAAGATTTCTAAAACATTTACAATTTGATACTTTTCATGCACTAGATAAACATAACCATAAAGTGAAAAATCATCAATAAAAATGGTAAAATACTTTTCTCCACCAAATGATGGAACATCAAAAGGCCTACATATATTGGTGTGTATTATCTCAAGAAGTGTGCTTCTTGTGTCCTTTCTTCATGTGTTTGGTTTGTTTACCTTTAATACCATCCACACAGGTTTCAAGATCATGAAAATCCAAGTCAAGAAGGATTCCAATTTTTAATTTTTCTATCCTTTTTTTTGGATATGTGACCCTACATTTTATGCCACAAGTTAGTAGATCATTCATTCAATAAACCAAGTGTCTCGACAAAGAGGTTATCAAGCTTTAATTTATGTAAGCCATCACAAAGAATAGAAAAACCAATAAGATGATTTTGTTTAAGCAAATTTAAACATCCATTTCCACAATTACAGAAATATCCAACAAAATCAAGTTTCGATAAAGAAACTAAATTGCGAGAAATAGAACGTACATAAAGAGTTTGAGATAAATCTAAATGATGTCTAGTACCTAAAATCAAGTGATAGGTTCCAACGGCTTCAACTAAAACTTTGACTCGATTGTCGGACAAACTTCTCATTTGGATTTATGGCTTGCATTGAAAGGAATTCATGCATCGTATTGGTAACATGAGTGGTACATCCGAAATCAATCCACCAAGTATTATAAGGAACTTCTACCAAATTAGATCCAAAACATACATAAGAAATATAATCTTACCTTTACTTTCAAACCATGCCTTACGTTTCAGGCAGTCCTTTTTATGGTGCCTAGGTTTGCGGCAGAAATGACACCTATCTTTCTCGTGTTCCTTATTGTGGATTTGGACAGAAGACTCATTTATCTTTGTGGTACTTTCTTAATGCCCTTTCCAGTCATTTTCTTATATTTCCTTCCAACTCCTTGATGACTTACAAGACGAACTGAATGAGTTCCTTGATTCTAGAATACTGTGCAATTCATTTACATTCCATTGATCCTTTAAGGTTCTATAGTTCATAAGGAATGGACCATACTTAAGAGGTAATGATTTGATGATAAATTGTACCAGAAAGTTCTCATCCATAGTCATCCTAAGAGTATTAAGTCTTGCTACAATGTTACTCATTTCAGTAACATGCTCATGTATGGTACGAGAATCATCAAATTTCATGGTGATTAAGGTACTCATTAGTGTGCCGCAAGTGACTTGTCAACTGTTTCGAAACGTTCTTCCACAAACTTCATATATTCTTTAGCAATCTTGGTTTTAGAAATAGTAGACTTGATATTATTTGCTAAGGTCATCCACATAAACATTAGGCTTAATTTGTTTGATCTTTCCTTAGCCTTGTGGAAAGATATCTCATCAGCACTGCTCTCATCAGTGAGATTAGTAGGCTTCTCATCTTGATGTGCCAAGTCTAAGTTCAAAACATCTAAGTTGGACTCGAATTGTTCACACCAATCAATAAAATTAAGCCATTGAACAGTTGTACAGAAGAATCATGTGAATGCAAAGAAAGGGAATAGATACTGCAAAATATAAAATTCTCTAACATTAACGCTTTGAGTTTTGACTTAAACACTTAAGTTCAGATTGAGATAACATAACATTAAATATATACCGTAGTTTTCCTTTGGGTGATACTACGTTATACAATCGTAATAAACATAATTATGCTAGTTTAGTTTCATTTAATTGGTAATTAAAGATACTATAATCAAATATGTATGATATCTTTGGATATAAAAAACTGTATATTAATTAACCATGATCATGTTCAAGATTAATAAGATTAACTGATAAGCCTTTGGACGATCCATAATAATTTTATAATCTATGAACATCAATATACTCTTTACACCAATAATCTTAATGTCATTTTCATTTATAACCATCAAACAATTAAGAGTAATTTATAAATAAATTAAGTAATTTGTTATTTGCAATACCATAACATTTGGTCACTTTGGTAATTAACAAACAACGTTAATCGAACATTAATTACATAAATAAAACATTTATATAAATGATTCACCAAAACTTTTGAATGAATTTTTTTATCCCAATCATTATGTGTAAATTAATTACCACAGAATTTTTATTCATTATCGACGATAAATAAACAAGTTATGAGAAGTAAGTGATTAAACTAGACATAATCTAATTTAATCCATAATTCAAATTGCAAAGAATGTGCTACCTGAAAACTACTTCTCTGAGACTTTATTTCATTTCTTTGGAAAGAGAAAGTCAAGTTCCAATGATGTAGAAGCTTGTCTCCTTTAGCCATAATTATATTAATCATGTTTGTACAACTAGTTTTATTGTAATTATATATAAAACCAAGTTGATTTAAATTCACACCACGAATAATAATAAACCCAGCACTGACTATCATCATTCTTGAGCAACAATTAATAAATGTAATAATAAGCAAAATATATGTCCGCACCCAATAAATGTGAGGCATCAATTTACATGATAGATGAAATTCTAGCTAAAAGTAAAAGAGACAGATTTCAGTTACTATTCACAAGCCGTTGGCTCAGCCATGTGGGATTGAGCCGAGTTTGCTGAGCCACTTGGAAATGAGCTGAATTTCCAGACGACGTCGTTTTGGGTAAATAAAAGAAGATAAGTGTTCTTGCTTTTTCCTCTTTCTAGAATATTTATTTCGTCTCTGAGTTTTCTCTTTGTTTCTAGATCTTAAAACTTCTTTTGTACATTTGGTTTTCATTTCCAAGAAATCTTCAAAATTTGTTTATAGAGTGATTTTACACAATTTGCGAGTTAGCAGCGGTAGCAAATTCCACTTCGACAGCGACAACCGCCAACTTGGTGCACCGTCTCCTCACCACCAAATCCACCCACTTCCCTGCCTTGGGTTTTTAGATACACTTGTTCTGTAGAAAAAAACTCAAGGTGCTAGATATAAGGCTTTTTGTTTGAGCTGATTAATTTTGCAATTTATGCTCAATATTTTGTTGAATTACGAAAGTTGGTAGTGTTTCATGGGATTTCAGTTGGCTAAAGGTACCACTTCAATGACAAGACGCCCTAATTTTTCTTAGAATTTTTTCATGACCTAGCGAAAAAAAATATATATTTAACTCATTCATTACTGGGTTACAGTTTTGCTTTACTTTATTGATGCTTTTGATGCCTTGACAAGCACTTTAATTGACGTGTGAGCATCAATTTTTATGCTTTGCAACCTATCTCGAGGATTTGGTAAGCGTGCGACAGGCTGTAACATTTGAGCAATATCCTTCTTCAGATAACTATGTTATGCATATCTTACAAAACTACTTACCTACCATAATTGGGAATGAAAACAATAGGAACGATTCTTCTTCTCAAATCTTTTATATGATTCAACTCTATACTGTTCAATTATCACAAAAAAAAAAAAGCAAAGAAATTCACAAGTGATTAAATTCACATATTTCAAGTATTATCACTACAAAAACAAAAGCAAAGAAATTCACAAGCAATTAGATTTTCATAATTCAAGTATTTCCATACCATATATTGCTTTCTATTCTTTATCTGTCTTTGGTTTTTGATGATTTTAAAGTAATGTTAAAAATCCCCCGAAAGGGATTATTGCTAGGTCTCACAACCTTATTTTGATCATATTATCTTTGTAGTGTACGTTGTAAAAAGGAGTTGAAGTGAGATTTTTTTCCTATTGAGATGAGCCAATCAGTGGTAGATTTATACTTGTCGTTGTGTATGTATTTTCACCGTTTGTATAATATATTTGTAAGAACGTAGGATTTGACTTTTGATTTCTGAGTTTCATTATAATATCGGATCAAATTTTGGCGTTAATTGTTTGAATCGGCGAAGATTTGATATTTGATGATTATTTTTGAAGGTTATTTTTTAGTTTTTATTCTTGTTAGTATCTTTTCTAATTAAATTGAATTTTTGTTGGATAATTTGTTCTCTATGAAAAGATTGATTTGTAGTGAAAAGATGAACTTGATAAAAATAAGGATTTTTATTTTAGGGTGCTTTTTGTTGTTAATTAATTAATTTTTTTTGTTCTTTCTAAATTTTCACATGTAGTACAGCCATGCTCTTTGAATTGAAATTGATGAAAACTTTTATTTCTTTCTATGGTTTTACATTTAGCACCCAGGCAGCACGGCTGGGCGTTGCTACGCTAGTTTCCTGTTCATGCGTATAATTTTTTTTTCTTTTGGAAACAAAGGAGAAAAATAAAAAATATATATAAAGGGGCAATCAATTTCAAATATTGATACTTAATATTTATTTCGAATTAATGATTTTCTAAAATAAATTAGTTGAAGCAACATGTTACCGAAGTAACATCTTACCTAAATTAATTTATTTGGGAGAAAGAATGTGTGTACGTAATTCATGCAGGTATTGACGAGTCCAAATGAAGGTTAATATTTAATCGAATTATTTACATACATAATAAATATATGACAATCTTAAAGTTTTCTATTATGTGAACATTGAGTCGGTCCAAATATATACTTGATGTTTGATCGGATTTACTGTTAATATTTGATTATTACACCAAAAGTGACACTTGCAAGTTGATATTTCTATCCAAAAGCTAAATATCAATGTTGTGATAGATCTTTTGTGATGAGATTCACCATTATTTGAAATTATTGATTGTTCAATAAGGACTCCTATGTGAACATGTTATTTAGATTTGCGTTCTTTATTATGTTAATCCATCAACTTCTACAATATCTATCAACATCAATTCAATTCCAGTGTTTGAGCCAAAGTTTAAGGGTTGGAAAGAGAACATTTGTATCGTACTTGGCAGTATGGATCTAGACCTTACATTAAGGACTGAACAATCCACTAATCTTACGAATAAGAGTTCTGCTAATAAAAGTGAGAATGAGATAAGTGTGATAGTTCAAACCACATAAGTATTATATTCATGAAGGACAGAATTTTAGCAACATCTAGGGGCGCTGTGTCCGATAAGGTAACTACTGCCAAGGAATTTCTTAAAGAAATTGAAAAATGTTTTCCAATATGCAATAAGGCCGAAACTAGTACTCTTCCGACGTACTTGATTTCACTTAAAATATAAGGATAAAGAAAACATAAGGTAATACATTTTGAAAATGTCTCATCTTGTTTCAAAACTAAAAGCATTAAAACTTGAGTTGTCTAATGACTTGTTTGTACATTTAGTTTTGATTTCTATTCTTGCACAATTTGGCTAATTTAAGGTCATTTACAAGTGCTAAAAGAGAAAATGGACTTTTAATGAGCTCATTACATACTGTGTGTAAGAGGAAGAAATGCTAAAGCAAGATAAAACTGATATTATTCACTTGGCAAATACCTCTAAGTACAAGTTATAAAGAATAAGAAAGATGCTTCGGTTCTATTCAAAATAAACAAAAAAAGGCCTGAAAATGATAAATCTGGTTGTTACTTTTGTGAAAATTTAAAATATATAAAGAGAGACTGCAAATACCACGCTTGGCGTGTAAAGAGAAATACACTTTTTCAATTTGGTTTATTTTGAGGTTAATTTATTTTCATACCTAGACACACTTAGTGGATGAATTTCAGTGTCACTATTTAAATAAGCTTGTCTATGCGGGGTTGCCTGAACAACCTAAAGCCAATTGATGCTAAAAAATTCATTTATGTGGGGCGATGGAAAATCAGTTAAGGTTGAGACTCTAGGGATTTTNGGAACCGTCTTTTAGACGGAATTTGGTTTCTATTGGACAAATTTGGTTACTCTTGTTTAATTGAAAATAATCAGTTTAATCTTTTTCTTAATTCAAATATTGTAGATACTGGTTCTTTATCTAGTTATTGTAACCTATATTTGCTTAATATGATTCCCTCTTATAAAAAAACCTTGCATGTGAGTTCAAGTGGTATTAAATATAAATTAACCAATAAGAATTTCGATTCATTATGATACAAGCGATTAGATCACATCTCTCAAAAGAGAATGAAAAATCTTGTGTTAAAAGGAATTTTTGATCTCCTTAATTTTTCAGACTTAAGTGTTTATGTTAATTATATTAAAGCGAAACAAATAAATATAAGGAGATTATGTGTCAATAGAATTTCGGACGTCGTATGACTAATTCATATGGATATCTGTGGGTCATTCCTTTTGGCTTCTTGGAATGGTCAACAGTAATTTATTATATTCATAGACGAATCTTTTCTCATTATGGCTACATGTATCTCATTTATAAGGAATCCCAATCACTGAACAAGTTCAAGGCTTATAAGATTGATTTTGAAAATCAATTCAGTAAAAGAGTTAAACAAGTCAAGATCTTACCATAGTGGTAAATATTATGATAAATATGATGGATCAAGAGAACAACGTTTAGAGCCTTTTGCTAAATTCCTAGAGGAATGTGGAATCGTCCCACAGTACATCACATCGGGGTCCTCTGACATGAGTGGTGTTACTGAGAGATAAAATAGAACACTTAAAGACATTGTAAGGAGTATGATTAATTATTTCACCTTACCAGAATCTCTCTAAGAAGAAGTACTAAAGACTATAACTTAAATTCTCAATAAACTTCCAAGTAAAGAAATTGTTAAGAAGTTACAAAGTTTTAAAAGATTCCACTACTAGGTCAATTTTCGAAACGAAAAATGTCCGATTTCTTGAGAATGTTGAGTTTGCTATGGCAAATAAGGTTTTAAAGTTAATGATTTTGTCATTGAAAAATGATATGTATATCCCACTTTCGTTGCAATTGACAAGGATCGAGATTATGGACAAATTTTTGCTCCAGATCTTGTTCAAGAAGCAATTTCGGGTCAAAACAATATTACAAAATCCCCTATATACAATTAAGAGAATGTTCCTGAAAAACAAACTCAACAACCTCAAGAACAAAAGTTATTAATGAAATCTACTAGAGAAAGCCAATTCCGAATGACTTTATAATCTTTCTCCAAGAAAATAAGAATATCATTTCATTGATAGAAGTAGACCTGATCAATCAAATTTTATCAAGCCATATAAAGCAATAATTCTCAAGAGAGATGAATGTCATGCATAAAGAGATAAAGTTCATGAGTAATAATGACGTTTTTGAACTTGTCCCATTGTCTGAAGGGCGAAGCCCATTGGTTGTAAATAAATGCTGATCAATCAGATTTTATCAAGTCATGTAAAGAAATAATTCTCAAGAGGGATTAATGTCATGCATAAAGAGATAAAGTTCATGAGTAATAATGACGTTTTTGAACTTGTCCCATTGTCTGAAGGGCGAAGCCCATTGGTTGTAAATAGATATTTAAAATCAAGAGGTATTTGAAGAGTAATATGGAGAGATATAAGGCTCGTCTTGTTGCAAATGAGTTTACTCAAAAGGAAGGCATTGACATTAAATAGATTTTTTCTCTAATTTCTATGAAAGACTCTTTTATGACTATTATGACATTTGTGACACATTTTATCTTAAGCTGCATTAGATGATTTACAGAAAGAAATTCATCTACGAGTTTAAGTAGGCTTCCCGTCAATAGTATCACAAATTTCATCAAATAATTATCTCGTTTGGTTTTAAGGTAAATACAGTTGATGATTGTGTATACTACAAGTTTATTGGGAGTAAGCATATTTTCTTGGTATTGCATGTTGATGACATACTGTTTACCTGCAATAATATAGGCTTATTGCACGAAACCAATAGATTTTTGTCATGAAATTTTGAAACAAAAGATCTTGGTGACGCCTATTTTGTGTCGGGATAGAGATACACCATGATCGTTATCATAGTATTTTTGGATTATCACAAAAGAGTTACGTCGGTAAAGTTCTTAAGAGATTTGAGATATATGTAAACTAGGTGATACCCCTATTGGTAAGGGAGACAAGTTTAGTATCAATTAATGCCCTAACGATAAACCTAAAAAAAAAAACTAAATACAAAAAAATCCCTTTATTTCAGTAGTTGGGAGTTTAATGTATGCTTGGGTTTGCTTATTATGATTGGCTCTTATAAAGAAATCTTGTATGTAAATTCAAGTGGTATTAAGCATATTGAATAGAAATATCCAAAATCCATAATCAAGATAAACAATCAAGAGGCAAAATTCAAGATTAAATGTGAAAAACCCAAACATGCAAAGATTGCAGTTCAAGCTTCAGAATCTGGAATCAATATACAGTAATAAAGAATCATTCCCAAAGAATTAAGGTATGTTCATCATAATTAATTTTCTTGGTGATTTGATATGGAGGATTTTGGCAATAAATGAAGTTAAGTTTTCAAATTCTAAAGTTTATAGTTTTATTAAGTTTAAAGTTTAAACACTGACAGGAAAATCAAATAGCCATTGATACATTTTAACATGAATTTTGGGATCAGAAAAAATATATAGTAGCGG
This sequence comes from Fraxinus ornus, assembly GCA_903798235.1. Lineage (NCBI taxonomy): Eukaryota > Viridiplantae > Streptophyta > Magnoliopsida > Lamiales > Oleaceae > Fraxinus > Fraxinus ornus. The sequence goes on from CAIGRF010239201.1 coordinate 15,954, forward strand.
AACCATTATTCTAATTTTAGACCTAGATTTATAAATCAATAAGAACAATTAAGGATCGATGAATGAAAACAATAATCTTTAAAGGAAAATCTAGAATTCCCTCATTTGTTTTTGTAACCACATGTAAGTAATTAAACAATAATACCAAGATCTTTAGTATTCTATAATTTTCACATATAATTAAATTTATTAAGAAACATACCTTAATCCATAACAATTAATTTGAAAATATGAATCTGCTTTGCCCCCCGGGGTACATCCAAGTTGGCAAA
>CAIGRF010239225.1:34544-44908 GCA_903798235.1 Fraxinus ornus
TTTCATGGGTTTAGATTTTATATGCAGATTTCTGTAAGTAACATAAAAGTAGGAGATATACCAATGCAATAGAAAAGCTAGCTGAATTAAGAATAGATATTTATGGTGACCAACAGTAAAATCCCCAATAATCGACTGAATGATTAGTTCATACTAAAGAAGAATGAAAGAAATGAAAATGCTCAAGTATAACTATGATGATTTCAGTACCAAATGGAAGCTCAACCAATGAAGTTGGTTTTCCACGTAATCCATAAGTTTTGCAACGTTCATTTAAGGCTTTTACGAGCTGCTCAAGATCTAACTGGATCTGATTAGCACGATCCTGGAGAAACCAAAAATTATTTTTAAAAATACTCCACAAGTCTTCATGAAATCATAAGATGGTAGAGCATACCTGAATACCATCAGCATTGCCTTGTTCCAACTTGACAATTGCTCGATATAGTTCCATTTTTTTCTCCTACATACAATACATCCAACCTTATAATCTGACAAATCTGGTGAAACTGTGAAAGCACAAAGTCTATATATAGATAGCAGAAAGAGAAAAAGGACAAGCCAGAGTAAACATATATTCTGGTAGAGTCTAGCAGCAGAAATAATCAGAATACCTGAATATCACGAAACGTGGCCTCTTCAATGGTTAATTTAGATGCTACATCTCCAACCTGCTTGTACTTCTCTTCATATTTCTTTGCCAATGAGTCAGCCTGATATATAACTTGGTCAAGTGTGTCATACAAATAGCAGGTATCTCTGAATATAAATGCAACCATTATCATCAAAGATATACCTCTCTTTTGTCACCGGAAACTCTTTCAGTAATCTCGTTTAGCCGATTATCACATCTGCTTTTGTATAGAATCTGGCAACAAATGGCAGGTATTAGCGCAAGAAGGTTTATGATGCATTGTGAAACTATTATATTTCAATATGGTATAACAAATAGCATGTGCTAGCTTTTATATGTCCAAAACAAAGATTGCGTCAACCATGGGACAAATGAATTAACTATAGACTACATGTAATGAGACTCAAAGGCCCTGAAATACGATGTGTGTCACTCTACATGACTACATCTACATCTCCCTACCTCTCTCTTATCAACTAACACATGGATGTAAAGTGAACTAGTGAAATTATGGGAAAGGTAGAATCATCCAACATAGCAGTAGTTTATTTAAAACTAAATGCATTTCGAAGTGAATCTGAATGCCAAAACACAGACGACGTAGCATGTGAAAGACACTATAAACTCACAAGTTCTTGCATCTTCGAGTGAAAAAACTGAATTTTCTCTTTAGCATCTAAAATGTCCTTATCCAGTTCTGATACCTGCATTGAAAAGATAGACAAACGTGCAAATGAACATTACAAAATCAAGTGAGGTTTTATGGGGAAAAGGGGACACAATCACTTTTTTCCTCAAGAAGTATATCTTACTGTGCTTGTGTCACGAAAATGCAAACCACATATATATCGCACAGGGGGAAAACTTACACTAATGAAGCAGATTTCTATTTAACCACAAAAGGACATTCTTAACTTGGTTAACTTTGCCGCCCACTGAAATGGAAGGAAGGTAAGGGTCAAGTTTATTGCATAGCCCTAGTTTGATGTGAAGCATTTGGCACGATTCACAAAATTTGGTTGGATTTATCACATTAATACAAGTCATATAACCTGTATTCAATTCTACAAGAAAGGATATCTAAGCATGAACAGTAAGTTTGTCTCACTACCACACCAGGTAAGGTGTTTGTTTAGGAAGGGCACGTAAAGCAGCATAACTAACAGTTCATTTCACATTCAAGTTTCAAGAAACAAAGTTAACATATATGTCTACAGTCCACCACCTCTATATTCTTTCTCCATGGTAAAGTGAATAAAAACCTTGCATTTGACTACATCATGTGTATCATTAGTCCCTCTTAACCTTGTAAATTAAAGGAATACCACAGCAATGACGAAATAAAAGGCCAAATTTATTATTAGAATAGACCAAAATCCTTTATTTAGTATCTCTTCATCCTAAATTGAATAGCTTCATAATATGCTTGTACAATATCAGGCATCACTTGCCCTAGTTTCAAACAACAGTCCATTAATGAGAAAGAATATTATATAATCAAAGAAGCAGGTGACTTCTCGAAAGGATTGTGAAGCTATGTTAAATATATTCTTAATTTGGACAATGTGTAACTGAAGGAATAAGCTAAATCAAAAGATGCATTAATAACTTCAGATAGAAGTCATGTTCAAAAAAACCATACAACGAGGTTTACACTTTGACCTAGATGTGTGTTAGGTTAACAAAATTGCTTCAAGCATATGAAACTCTTAGAAATCCTTCAGATGGGAATCAAAGAAAGCAACTCAATTCTTGGATAAGAAACCAAAAGATACAGTTTCTTTCATTTGAGATCTAAGAACTTGAACATTGACATCCTACAACCAAGCTTTATTAGATAGTTAAGCTCTTGAATAATGTAAAATTATTCAACTATATTTGTGAAAAATTTAGACTGCAACAGTGAAATAGCACATAAAACATATAGACTAAGAACTATTTTATCCACTAGTAGCTATTATGGTTCTGATATAAATATCACATATTTCAAACCTTCATGTATTGTAATGAACCTTTCTCTGGCCGATTGTAAGATGAAAAATATTCAACTGAAACATCAGATAATCAACTAAAGTTCTATGATTGCTGTTTCAAGATTTAGGAAAAGCTTCATGCTGCATGTTACATGGCATGAGTTATTGAAACTTTCGTTATTGCCTCAACTCCAACAAGAAACAGGTTGTAGTCCAAACTCTTAGGGGGAAGGCAAAGCAAAAATAAGACAAAACATTTAAACAATCCCAAGAGCTAATAAATTTGACCCATCTAATGCATCATATGTTAATTAATCAACTTTAAATTGCATCTTTATTCTTGTTAACAGAAACTGTTGAGCAGTGTTCTTTTGGAAACTCTAAATAGTTATTACAAAAGTACAGAGAACTAAAGGATATTAACAGATTACTCTAGACATACATACACAACCTGACTCACCATAGATTACCACCTCTAGATTTGTTACAAAGCCAATTATCCAGACATATAAAGGATGAGAATCTATGTTAGGAGTGGAGGACAAGTACATAGCCATATTTCAGGAAATAGGAATTGATTTTGGTAGCCATAATGAAAAAGAAAAATGGAAGGGGAGAGAGAATATCGAGAAAACGCAATTGGCAGCACCATATCACCTTTTTCTCGGCATCCTTTGCCTCCTGAAACTTTAAGTTCAGGGAATCCTGCTCCTCTGTGCTTAGTTGATCTACAAGATGCTTCTCCAGCACTGGAACTTTGGGTTTTTGTTGGCTTGGCTGCATATTATCATCACGACCGGGGACTGAAACTGGACGAGGTGGCTTTCCAACACCAACAGAAGTGGCTGGCCGTGCACCCCTAGTCCCTTGAGTTTGTTGGAAGCCTAACAACAAAGTAATAGATCATGAAACAAAATGGAGATCGTTATCTGCAAGTGTGTGTACGTGTTCATGTGTGGAGGACAATATAGAGTTTACTAGAGGGAAAGACATAAACCAGCAGGTCTCCAAGCTGAATTTCCATATGCAGCATTAGGTTGACCAGAGGCAGGTAACACAGTCTCGTCAAACATAACGCCACTTGGAAACACTGTAGGAAGAGGGCGGCCTTCCCTATATCTCTCCATAAGATAGAGAGCAATGCAGAATTCCCTCAAAGAAAGCTTGCTGTCATTGTCTTGATCAGATAAGTCCCAGACCTGCTTTAAGACCTCTGATAAACAAAAATAAAAAATAATTTAGTGATAAACAAAAGGTCAGAATTATGAATTTAATTGGCTAATATCCTTTAAACTTAAAATTCCAAAAAGAAAAATTGAGGATCAGACTGGCATAGAACTCTCTCGTCTTATTAATGCCATACAGATATTTTCATGTTACCCAGAACTTTCATCAGTGGTCTAATTTCTCAGCTCAAAATTCATGTCAAGTGGAGAGACAGCAGCCACTGTATCAGGATTTTCCCATTACCAGAGTTGCAATACAAGTTTTGAGAGTCCTCTAATTTCTTCTAGAATCTACATAATCTAGATTCATAGTGTACATGTATATGCAAATGGTGCTTCAGGTTATAATTGCAATGTATGTTTTTTCAGAAGATAATTTGATTTCAAACAAATAGTGATATTTAGAGTCCCAAACCTAGGGGTATAATCTTACCAAAAAAAAAAAATCTTATCTTATCAAACCTAGGGGTATAACAGTGGGCCATGCCACCCAAGCCTAATGTGGCATGGTAGGTGAAAAGCTCAACCCAGGCACTACATCGTGCGGCCCATGCTTGGCCAGGCGACACAGGCCAGTAATATTTATAACAAACTAACCTAAAAGGCAAAAGGCTCTGTCCTGTGAGTCTATTTGAAGAAAACAGCAAACAGGCAACTCTGCTGAGAGACTCTGTACTCTGCAGAGTCCCAAGAGGCCAAGACAGACACAAAGCAACAATTCTCTTATCATAAACATACATATGTTTTCATTTATATTAAAATCTAAATCTCAATAAAGAATGAGAAACTGTTCGGTCCGACTAGGACTGAACAACGAAGCCGCCAAACCGCAAAATTGAATCGAAACCATTTTTTTGAAACAGTTGGTTTGGGTCCACATGGATCCGTCAACGTTTTGATTTTGAACCGAACCAAACCGTTTTGAAATGGTTTGATTTAGGTTTCAATCTTTGCAAACTGTTTCAAACCGCTAAACCATTTACAAAAAAAATTTGAAAAAAATTATGAAGTCCATGTTTGAACCCCATTATCCAAAATCACATTTTTTTACAAATTTAGTTTCAATCGCACATTCTCCCAATAAAATAATTTGCACGTAAATTCAAAATTTTTCCATACTTTTTAACCACATTCTCTAAAAAAGGTCCCTATCACAAAATTTATTTTTCACAAAAATTGGGGCTTAAACAAGGGCTAGAATTAAACACATCCCAGTTAAGAAGATGAATTCATATTAGACATAACTCAATTAAACTCAATAAATAAATAGACAATTATCCATCCAATTAATTAATTAAATCATACACAATACCCATAAGTTATCATAATTGTGAATGCAAAACCCTCAAATTGAGTTAAGTGTTGAATAACTATTGAACCATATTCATCGACTGCCCATTACAATTGAGGAAAATTGCAGCAAAGGTCCCTAACATTTTCAATTTTTGCAGACTTTACCCTAACTTTCATTTTGTGCTAGCGAATATCTCCAACGTTTTAGAAATATGCATCTGGAGTCCAAACGGATGGAAATCCATTTGACCGTTAGTTGACCAAGAAAATAGGACTTTCACCAATTTTGACTAAATTGAAAGTGGTAAAATGGAAAGTTTACAATTTTCACATTAAGCCCATGCTTGAGCCAACTTTTTTGAAAATGAGAATGAAAAATATAGTCGTTATTGGGGCCCACATAAGAGATAGAAAATTTAATTTAAATGTTGATGTGATGGATATCGGTCATATTTTTCATTTTAAGGAGAAAAATATGGCTCAAACAAGGCCTAAATAAATAAACAAAAAATCAAAAATCAAAGAAATANATGGCTCAAACAAGGCCTAAATAAATAAACAAAAAATCAAAAATCAAAGAAATAAAAAATGATTTCTTCTTCACCCCCAGCCTGCCCCCCACAACTGAAAATTAGCCACCACCACTGGTTATATTCTTCCCCCCAACACCGTCCAAATCATCATACCCACACATCATCGGTAATCCCTCATTCCCCCACTACACATCCTACCTAGCCACTAGCCCTAACTCCACCAGTCGCCGAAATAACCACCAAAAACCCCCCCACTTGCAAACTCAAAAACTGCAGGCAACTCTTCAAATCACACCCACCGTCGCGAAGTATCACCAGTCAACTCCCACAATCCAGATGTCTAATCTGATGATGGTATTTCAACAAAAAATAGGACAAACAATCGATGCAGCTTCTAGGATTTTAAATCCCGATGTCGTACTGTTGCAATTTCCCCATTCACAAGCTCACTTGGGAGAAAACCAATTATGGTTTTGATTTGGGTGGGGTTGGATTTGATTTCTAGGTTTGATAGAGATGAAATCAGTGATTTTTCTTGGTTTGATTTTTTAGTGTGGGGTGAATTTTCTTGGTTTGATTTTCTAACGTGCAGTAAGCTTGAAGGTGGCGATGGAGGGTGCCGGTACTAGTAGTGTATGGTGGTGAGTGGGAGTTGTGGTGGTGATGGTGTCGGTGAAGAAAAGATCTCGCCGATTTTGATTTGGGTGGGTGGGTGGGTGTATTTTTTGGGTTTTAAAATTATTTTTTTAACTTATTTAATATGAGGAAAATACAAATTACTATTTTACCCCTTTCAATTTAGTTAAACATGGTCAAAGTCCACTTTTTTGATCAACTAACGGTCAAATGAATATTTTCCGTCTATTTGGACTCTAACTGCATATTTATGAAAGGTTAGGTACCTTCGCTGACAAGAAATAAAGGCTAAAGTATGCAAAAATTGGAAAGGTTTTAAGTATCGCTACTGCAAATTTTCCTTACAATTGAGTAGACATTAAATCTAGATTTTATAAATTCAAACTCACATTTCTTTTCCCTCTACTAATAATTTTCTAGAATTTCGACTTAATTTTCAGGTAAGTTTATTCAGATTTTCTTATTGTTTGGTAATTGTTTATTATATTTTATTGGTAGTTGTGTTGTCTTTTTTTTTTTTTTTCCCTAATTTGTGCCAAGGTCCTAGCAGACATTATTTTTTTTGTTTAATTGTGTCTCAATTTTATGATCAGATCACTTGATTAATTATTTACATTTCAATTTAATATTTAGATTTTACTGATAATTGCTATAATGATTTAGTTGATTACTTAAATGTTCGTTTTGAAGATTTGACCAAAGAGCCTTTCAACATATTACTTTAGTAAAAATTGAATACAAATAAATACAAAATTGTCCCTCAAATTGTTACAGGTATGCTAGCTATTTAAATATCCACAATTAGTTTTGAATATGTATTCTCTACTAATAGTCGAATTATTGATTCATTTAGGAGTTCCTTAAGTGCAAATATGGTTGAGGCGGTGATTTGCTCTAAAAAATGGTTGCATAGTAAAAGGAACCTATAGTCATTCATTAATATTTGGATGAGGTAGAAGCAATTGATGATTCATAAAAAGTTATAGAAGGAATTATCGTATTTGATCTTTCTATTATTAGTTGTTTTATATCATTTAAATATAATCTATGAATTCATGCACTATATTCTTATATTTATGTAAAGAATTAATCATGTGTTATAATTGCATATGTTACGCCAATTATTATCGACTAAGAAGTTAATATATTTCTTTCATGTTGATGCATTATAATTATTAGAATTATAGAAATTTTGTTTGCAATATTTTTAATGATACAATTTATGTTTTAACGCAAAAAATAGATTAATATTTATGATTTAATTATTTGATATATATTTTTTTTTTAAACCGTGGTTTTAAATCGAACCTTTCCCAAAAAAAAATGGTTTGAATTGATGATTTAGAAATTGAAGTTGTTAGGTTTGGTTAGAAAAAATTTCAAACCGCTTTAAGTGGTTTGGTTTGAAAATTTGTCCCAAATTGCCCAAACTGAACCGTGTTCACCCCTTAGATTGACAGCACGCGAAGCCCCGGCCCCGAAGCATATATGCAGCCAGGCCAACATGGCATGTCAAAATGCGCAGCCAGACGAGGTGGGCCACCCCCAAACCGGGTTGTGCTGATTTACACCCTCTATAATTTCAATTTATAGCCCCAACTCTATCTCATACATATTTCAAACTATGGACAAACAATTTTTAATGAATGGATAAGATATTTACGCCAAATTTTAATAATAATTTTTTTTTTTAAAAAAAAAAAGACGCTCGGAAATAAGGACAATAAGTAGATTATAAGTAAATGATAGTTTAAAAAAAAAAGGCAAAATTGCAATGCAATCGATCAAGATGTTAATAGAACAAGGATAATAAGTAGATTATAAGTAAATGATAGTTTAAAAAGAAAGAAGCACAGTTGCAATGGAATCAATCAAGATGTTAATAAAACATAACGTACCTCGTGGTAGCCTCCAACTCAAGAATAAATCCTTTGCCTGTTCACCAGTGATTTTTCCATCTCTGTCAGTGTCAACCTGCATAAATACCTTGTTGTACTTCTGAACATCAGCCTGAGTCATTCTTGGCCATGGAGGGTGAGCTTGGCCAGGAATGGAATTTCCAGATGCAACAGGAAATGTAGAGTAAGTCTGCGATGAAACATGTTGGTTTGCTTTCAATGTGGAAGGAGATTGCTGAGTTTGATTGTACGGAGGTTGCTGAGCTGGAGTACTTGAATTAACTGTAGGCTGACCCCCTGCAGAAATCAGTGCTGTGGATGATGAAGCAGATACGCTGCTGGCAGGAGACGAAGGCATTCTGGAATTTTGTTTTGATTGAGATGATGTCACCGAGAAAACATCTCCAGATACAGAGTCCGATGCAAATCCATTTCCTGTAACTGAAAGTGATTTGGAATCTTTCACTCCAATCTGGTTACCCAAGGGAACAGTATTTTGCAGTTTGGATGAAGTATGTTGCATCAAACCAGTAGTCTTCTGTGGGCTAGGTTGTGTAACAGGTGCAGACATTGACATACCCAGCCCAAAGCCACCCTGAGTTGTAGATGAGCCGGAGCTCTGATTGAAATCTTGAGAAGTGAATCCTGTGGAACCATCAGTCCTCCCGCCAACCCAACCAGAGGAACTAGGGCGGTGAGGAACATTCATAGCACCTACTCCAGGCATTCCTTGGCTAGCAACACCTTGATGAGGCTGGAATCCAGAACTAGGAAGTGGAGGCCGAGGTGGCCTTACCAGTTGAGTTTGCTGAGATGGAAAACCAAGTGGGCCACTTGCACCAATACTTTGAGTAGTGACTGGATTACCACTCAATTGTGTGGTGGATGCACCTGCCTTAATATTTGATTGAGAGCCTGGTGTAGCTGCCAAGTTTATCTGAGGAGCAGGGATTTTAGCTGAAGCTGGACTATACAAAGCAGCCTTCACTAAATCTGCAGTCAACTCCCGCTTACTTTGTGCCACTGTAACAAGTTTAAGAGCATTATAAAATTCTGGACGACCAAGGAAACCACTTCGGTTTTGATCAGCATATGTCCATATCTGCACAGAAAGCAAGAAAAATGACTGTGTAATGTTAACTGTTCAAAACGAATAGATAAAGGCAGACCTAAGAGTAACATATGTATGCTTGTTTGTTTATCAGTACTGTTCCTATTCCTATTGATGAAACGTTAATCATGATAATCATAATATACAATTCAATAAGAGCCTTAGGCATGTGTGATGATAGACCAAAATATAAATTATGCAAGTGTCATATATCAGTTCAATGTGATCTGAACAATAAATTTAAGGTCAGCTAAGAAAAACTTTAGAACCAACTATATTATATTACCATTGTCCAGATACAATTAGCTTATCAATAACATGACAGCTCCTAATCTAAGGGTTAGAGTTCAAAGAACCACTTGCAAACCATAATCAGATAATTAAGGATATGCTCCGTCACCCAGATTAAAACCTAGCTCCAATTCTTCATTTTAGTCAATAACTTCAAGAATTACTAAGCCCCTGTTTCAAATCCATTAATTTTAATTTAATATATTTCTCATACTCATTTTCAACCACACATTCACACAATAAAATATTCTACATGTAAACCCAAAACTTTTCTATACTTTTTAACCACACATTCTCCAAAAAATACTATTCAAAACAATGTTTTTTAAATTTTAAGGATGTCAAACAGGGGCTAAGTCTTATTCCCAATAGATTTGAAATAAGCTAGATAAATCGTTTTTTGCTACGCTCTTTGATCTATTACTATGTCTCCATACAAGAGGTTCTAACGCAAACCAAACCAGGTAAAGTTAATTTTGGTAATTTTTCAATCTTTTAACATGTACTAGACTAGAATTGCATCACTCATATAAATTCAAGTTTCTTAATGTCTTTGCGGCATACCCCAGTCATCCAAGTCGTTACTTATTTTTTACTCAATTGGTGCACCTAATTGTTTACATATATTTTTCACTCCTTGCCTGATCTATTCTAACATGGTCCCTCTTAACATCGGATATTTTGACATTTAACAACCCAAAAGTAGTATCATAAAGCATAGTTTTGGTCTAATAACTGTGATGGGGTTCAGAATAAGGCTGGACATACC
>CAIGRF010239277.1:51024-61227 GCA_903798235.1 Fraxinus ornus
TTAAACTATGTTTATTAGTTTGATTATCTATTGTTGAGTGAATTTTCAACCCTTTTTTATCTACTCGTACATAATGAAGTTACATAATGATTAACATATAGATGAGGTATCAAAAAGAGAATGGAGAAGTATTTTTTTTTTACTTGGTTGAAAAAGTTATGATCCAATCACCTGTATGTAAACCATTAGTTAATTTTCTGAAAGTAAAGTTGAGATGCATAGTTCAATTCCTTTTCAATTGTAAAGCAGATAGCTTTTCCAGTAGGCACAATTATGGCTGTAGCATTCAAATCCAAGTTAAAATGTTATGAAATGCATTCTCAACACTTTCCAGCTTTTTCGACCGGACCAGAACCGATTGGTTCCGGTATGGTGCGGTTCCATGTGCACAATTTCCATTGACATTTGGTTCGGTCAAGTTGAGAACCGCCACCCTGCTTGGGCCCACATTAAGCAGTCAAAAATATAGTTAAGACTGTCTTTTTTCATGCCTTCCCATATGCAAGGCTTTTTCCTCGCGCCTCAAATCTAGGCCCTGCCTTTTCACGCCTTTTAGAAAAGTAGTGTTAACGAACTTGCTAGACTTAGTGATGGATTATGCAACAAGATTAAAGTTGAATGACCAAAAATGTAATCAACACTTACAAATTTCTTTCAACACAAGTAAAACTCAAAAAGATTTAAATGCACCAGAATCAAGGTTAGAGACCAACTTGCTTAGCTTGCTTGCGCTTCCGCTTCCATTTCAGCTGCGATTTTCCCACATGCGGTAAATCTATCTCGGGATTTCAATGCCATAATGTCTTAACTTTGATAATTGTCACACTAATTTCCCCCACTTCATTTTTTTTATGTAACCGGAAGAACAAGCATTCAGACTATAACTATGCAAGTTAGGAAATTTCAGTAGCTTTGAACATCCACATTAATTTCTCAAATCTAAATCCTTATTAGTGAACGAACTATCTAATTTACATCAATCTGTCCCCAACATTCATCTAGTGATGTGATAAAAGTCGAGACAACACCCCCAGCACTAGTTACAATCAAGATAACAAAAAAGAAAGCAAAAATGCAGGTTCATCAAATGCTTACCAACAGTCCGTTTGTCACATAATGAAAACTGGAAAGATGATTCTCAGATAATCTGCGATAGGTGGAAGGGCAAATACTTCCCTTGGCACTACAACATTGTCCCCCTCAAGTAGCTGGATTAAGAGCACGCTCTATTTCCTCCAGTGATCGTCCCTTCGTTTCCACAACATTACCTGCTATGTACATAACTGCTAGAAGACAAACAGATGCAAATCCCAGGTACACTGTACTTATTCCAAACTTAGTTACAACGCTCAAGAAGTACAGGCCAATGACAAAATTCGATATCTGTTCAGGTAGGGAGAAAAAGCTCGTCAAGGAAGTAAATGACCAATAAGACTTGAATTATTATAAAGCAGATGTATCCATTGACATTTCATCGTTAACAGCTGTGCGTGCATCTAATGGTCAAATATTTCATTAGCACAAAGAAAATTAAGGCATCATGCATGTGAAGAAGGACATATATAATGTATGCATGCGTGTCAACATAATGGAATGTGGATGAACTTCTGCTTGCCATTTCATCGAAACACTATTGTATGGTCAGGATGAACACACTTCATTTCAGGTGCATGGTCAACACTGATTTTTTCAAAATTCTCGAATTGGTTCACTGTATGAAGAAAGTTGTCACTTGGACATATGTTACTCCAATCTAATTTTTATGAGACAACACCATTTTAGTAAACAACACCTTGTCCCAAACCAACTTTCTTCTAATCGATGCATATTTTTCTAGTATTATAGCGGCAGAGTATTTTCATTCAGTTATAAATTGAAGAGAGAATCGTTTCTTCACCACAAAACTACTTGTTGATTTCCATCTTTCTGCTAGCAGACATGGAACTTCCTATTTGATCTGTGATTTAGGGTATTCCTATGCCGTTTTACTTATCTTTTCTTTTTTGTGTCTGGAGTGGTGACACTCTGGATACACGTCCAATTTTATACGCTTATAAATTTCGAGACGCAAAAGAAACTTTCTTGACACGCCATGTCCTGTATTTTATCTCGTTCCACTAGTTATAATAAGTACAACAAACCGTTAATCTTCATATTCAAAAGGTTTCAAATCCAAACCAAAATTCAAAATCCAAGCTAACTAGAGTATTAATTCAATTGAAAAATAAAGAAGTACTAACATAAATAACATGAAATATGACATATACAAATTAATAATTCTAATAGAAGTTTCCATGTCCTGCTTTTTAAAAATTTGCATGTCAGTGTTGTGTCTATGCTTCATAGGGAATAGACCTAGGGTATGGGTGCACCCAATAAAGTGTAAGCATTTCTTGTCCACATAGCATGAAATTTAGCATTTCGTGCATTACAAGACACTTTCTTTATAAGACAAGCCTCTAACAGATTGTCATTTAGATTGCGGTGAGGCTAAAAGGCGTTTAACTGTGAGGCCCACTACCAGAAGTAAAATTAAATGCAGGAAAACAAAAGTGAGAAATAAAAAGTAAAGAAGACATCATAGCTCTCAACTTGTTGCTTACCCAATGCATGCCCAAAGATAATGCCACTGCTTTTGCTCTAATTCTAGAGGCGAAAATCTCTGGAAGCAGAAGAGCAGGTACGGGACCAGCACCAAGAGAGAAGGATAATACATAACTGCGTTAATCGAATGAAACAGGAGTTAACATTTCAGTGATTATACATCTTGATGAAAGGAAAAAAAAAATAACACTTTAAAGAAGAAGCTAAAGGACTGCTGCTAACGAAGAAATGATACTTACAGAACAGTGCCAAGAACGGAAAGGGTGCCTGCATACGGTGCCAGAGTCTTCCAAGTGAAGGTTAAGGAAAGCAGCAACATGGAAACAGCCTTGAGAAGAATAGAGAAGCATCAAAATAAGTTGAAATAATTTGCCAAGAGAGCATATCCAATGACCAGCGATGTAGACTTGACACCACATTATGATGTGATAAACTAAATTCTTCTTGGTTAAAGCATGCATCTCGCATGTCAGAGGGAACACACCAGTTAATATAATTACGACTTTATCCTCCTAGGCATGTATTGCCTTTTGAGACTTCTATCACTAAGCTCATATGTATTGTCGTTCTAAGTAAATCATACCATGCCAGCAAAGCTTGTAAGCAGAAGACTTTTCCTTCCTTTCTTATCCATCAAGGACGACGCAACAGTTGTCCCTAGAAAAAGATTAATGTCGATGAGGAAAAAAATGCATTGCATGACCACCATAATCAACATCTTCTAAACCACTAACATAAAACTAACCAAAAACATTTGCCGCCCCAACTAGAGCACTGGCAGCAACATCAGATGTAATTCCAGCACTGCGGAAAACTGAAGTAGAATAGTATACAACGGCATTTATCCCAGCAAGCTGCTGAAACAAGAAGAGAGCTGCACCAACACTAACAACTGCAAAAGATATATAATATGATATTACTATTCCAGGAGATCTATGGGAAGATTAAAATGTCCACTTTTTTCAATGCCTAAATTTAGCCAATAGTCACTAGAATAGGAGACTCACATACTTCCGTCTTCAACCCTTGAGAACTTCATTTCTTATATAACCATTTTTTTCCATTTTATGATCATAAAACTTGAATTTTATAGAGAGAGAGAGGGAGGGAGGGAGGGAGACTGAGATGTATAATTGATGTTTAATGGATTTCTGAAGTCGTGGACTTTCAAGAAAGCTGATTCGGTGACATGCTTATTCTCCCCATGAAGGTTGGGAGGACCATGGACCATAGGATCAAGATTCAACAGTGTCGAATATACATTTATGACTTGCTTCATCAAAATATGCACCATGATCTCTAACATGTCTTGATGGAATTACCTTTCCAGTAGCGGCTACTGAAAAGATCAAACCACCCAGCTTCTGGTTCAGAGGAACCTTGAGCTGCTGCATCCAAATCACTCATAACCTCAGCAACCCTTTCTTTTCCATATAGCTTTCTGATGGACACTTCAGCTTCAGAAATTTTCCCTTGCTGCAACATAATCTGCCTCTCTTAGAAATATTTTAACACAAAAAACCAGAGATCAAGCAGACACAGAAGTCCACACAGAAAGTCCAAATAGAAACTGTTAAGAAGTTCGCAGTGAAACCTGATAAAGCCACCGTGGGCTTTCGGGAGAAAAAGCCATTCCAAGTGCCAATAATATGGATGGAACAAGCGCAAAACCAAACATCGTCCTCCACCTGATAGAACATAGGAAGTGAATAGGATAAGACAGTCAAGAACAGCAGACGAAGTTCATCATGGAAATAACTTCATGGTGACTAACAGATCCTGCATAATTTTAAAAGCTAAAGCATTTTCCTTGGTCAATACGTGAAGATAATGAATTGGAAATTAAAAAGAGAACCCGGCAAAGAACGGATAAATGAATCTAGTCCTTTTTGCAGGAGCAGGTAAGACGAAGTTTAAACATGCTGATGGAAAGAAATCAAATTAATTTATCAGTATCTGACTATAAAGTTTGCTAGCAATAAAGTTGGAAGAATGTGTGGTTGAAAATAAGTTTTGGAAAAATGGAGCCCAAACAAGGGCTTAATCTAATTGCAGAATTTCTTACAATATAATGGGAAATAAATAAAAGGCTAAGTATCATGGTTACCAACTTGTTTTGAATCTAGAATTGTTAATTAACGCTCTTATATTTGTTAACTAAGAAATAGGTGCTTTCTTTCTTCTATGAACATAATGCAAAAGGAGATACCACAAAGGATTTCCAGCTAATGGCAATCCAGCTACCAATGCTGCCAGAATCCCAATACATATAAATAGCTGGTTTACAGATCCAAGTGTTCCGCGGATTTCAGTTGGTGAGATCTAGTCAAGTAAAAAGTAATCAGATGTGTGGTAGAAGCCATTTAAAATATAAACATAATATATGAGAAAATATGCACCTCAGATATATAAAGTGGCACAATAGCAGACGAAATACCAATTCCAATTCCAGCCAGCAAGCGACCAATTATCATTGTCTCTACATTCTGCGCAGTGGCACTGTAAAATCCAATGACATTTTTAAGGCACTTATTTTTCCTGATGATTATTAAAGAAGAACACCTCAGGATCTGTGTCAGAAATACAGACCAAAGGAATGCTCCAACTGCAAGTGGAATTGCATCCAACAGAAAAGTCTTTGTTCGCCCAAATTTATCAGCCAAAGAACCCCCAGTGAATGAACCGACAGTGGCACCAGCAAGAAGTGTGCTAACCACCCAACCTACTCAATGCAAAATTGCATAAAATTTCTTTTCCTTAATAAGAAAAGGGACCTGAACTAAGTATTTACAGAGTAACTTAGACAATTTATGACTTTCAAAGTCAAAGGAATGATGATATTTTTCTGGAACACAATAGTCAATCATTGCATAAGAAGTAAAGGTTAAACATAGTATGGGCAATGTTGGCCACTACTTACCTTGCAACACAGTATTTTCAGCAATTCCGAGATCCTTGGCAAGATACTCTAGAGCACCATTAACCACCCTAAACCAGAGAAGTAACAGTAGAATGTGAACAAAAAAGCTTCAAAGTATTTCACTTAAAATCAAGGGTAAACAACAGCCAACCAACCATTAGTAGAGATTTAGAACATTCACACATTGTTATCATAATCTAGCAGGAAGGTTATACCATTTCAATCTGATTTTTAAAAGGAGGAGAAAATAAGTAAAATATGAAAAGGAATGGTATAAATAATTGCATTCATACTGAGCTGTACCCTAGATGATATCCAAAAAGAATGGCTCCCAAACAAGCAACACCAACATATGGCAGAACAGTTCCAGACGATTTCACTTGGATTTTGGCAGGTGGAACATCCTCAACGTCTCCTTCTGTCAGTCAACAGCATGAATGTTCATTGTCAGGAAAAATTTAGTAAGCAGTCAACTACAAACATACCAGTATTCAGGTATCAATACAAGACCTGAAAAATTAAACTTAAATGAGAAAAAATGGAATCAAAATAGGAAAGAAGCTATTGCACATTGCAGGTCACTGATTAGACTTTGACATGAATACCTGTGGTATAACTTTTCTGCTCTTCTAAATAATATTTATAACATTATTTAGACGCATGATAAAAGTAGTACTCCAGAATTTTCTTTTTGAATGTGCAGTTGAACATAAAGAACCAACATAAGAAATTTTCAACCTCGAAAAATATAAAGCATGGCTGCTTCGGAAAGAGAATAAGAATAAGAATAAGAATAACAAATGAAGCAAAAAGGGTTGGAAAGAGTTAGAAACAGTATATTGTGCGGTTGCTAATGCAGATGACTCAAGTCCATTTTGACATAACAATGGAACTAGACACACCAATGACCAAATAATTCAATAGTTAAATAAAACCTTAAGTAATGCATATAACTAGCAACACAATATTGCATTTAATCATCCAGAAGAAAATGGGATCGTTTCATTCTAATTTTTTTCTTGTTTGAAACTAGTATTTGACTACCCACAAGTAATTGTTCATCGTCCAAGAATTATAATCAATATCTTCTTTACTGTAATCAATAGTAAACTCCATTACACGAGAAAACTTATCTAATCAAAATACACCAAATAATCAAAATCACAACTACTACCCAGGAAAATCGCAAAATTTACTACTGGCAACATCTCAACTGCGCTATAAAATCAGATCTCTAAATAACTAGACACAAAACAAAATTCTAAAAACACGAACCATAAGCTTGAGCTCTAACTGGTCTGGCCTTGGCCGATGATCCGAACACGCTTCTAACATTCCCCCTTGCTCCCATAACAATTGAGTCTAGGCCAATTCCGAAGCAACTGCTCCTTTTTGTCATCCGAAGCTCGCTAACAGCGAAACCTAAATTATTCTCTTTCAATTCACGCGGGCTCGGCAATAGCTTACGGTTTTGTAATCCAAGGCATAAATTTCCTTTAACAGCATGCGTAGAAACCTGCATTTTCCACCAACTTGACCTGTCAAATCTGAAATGAACAACGCGAAAAGTCAACAATCATTACTAAATAACCAATTAATTTAGCCTATAGCGCAAGGCGATAAAAATCATAACTCTACTTTTCAATACTCATAAAAAACCGAATTACGAATTCAATTGAACATAAACATCAACATCTTGTTAAAAAAAATAATTACAATGAAACTAAATTGAAAACAAATTCAGAATTAAAGCAAAACACAATTGAACTTACAAAATTAGAAAGTTGATATGAGATTATTGTCGGCACTTCCACTTTGTGTGCGTGATTGCAGTGTGGTGATAGTGTATGTGGCAGGTAGAGAGAGTAACCTTGGAAGGTCCGAAGAAGGAAACGAATTAATAAAAGAGGCGATGAATTAGAGAGGACGGTTTGTTTACTAATTACCAAGCTAATCAGTGGAGATCACTGCTCTTTCTGTTACTACTAAGACCATGTTTGGTATAAACCGATTAAATTATCATCTGATAAAAATGAGTGAGTAGTATTATGAATTTATGGGTCCTTCGAGATGTATTCACAAAAATTGACTTGAGTATTTATAAATATGAGCCAAACAAATCCTTAATTTTTTTTTATTTTTTTTTAACCCAAATCCATGAAGAAAAGCATAACCCTTCGAGAATATTTTTATAAGCATTTAAATTTTTATTTAGTCGATATTTGGTAAAAATTAAAATCAGATTTTTAATAGAATTTGTTATTAAAATTAATTATTTACTTTAACTTAAATTTTAATCAAAATTTTTAGTAGTACCAAACATGGGTTTAATATTGATGTATGGATAGTAAAAAAAATTTATTTTATTTTTTCTTCGACTATTATTTTTATTTTATTTTTTTTAAATTTTATAATTAAAAAATTTCAAAATATAAATAAATAAGCCATCCCTAATTAATTGAGTCCAAATTAAATTTTATTATGAATTAATTATTCATATTTAGTATGTGTTTGGTGATGATTAAAATTAGATTTTTAATAAATTGCGATAAAAAAATTTGAAATATGTAGTTGAAAAGTTGTGGGACCCATCAAAGATAAGGTTAATATTGATTGTTTGACTTTGACTTAGATTAAAAACTGATTTTAATTCGAAACAAACGTGACCTTATTTGATTGGGTGAGGATGAGAATTAAAATAAATGGAAAAGAGGAGAGAGAGAATAAAAAAAAGTAGGAGAGCAGTTATGGTTTCAGATAGATTTCGGATTAGATTTTGGTTGCGCATTGCATTGGTGATGTCGATTAAGCACGTGACATTAGATTCTTTTCCACGTGACACAGAGCGGCAGGAGTTGCCACAGTGGCTCCTCCCCTAAACCGACTTCATTACCGATTTTTATTTTTTATTTTTAGAATATTCGATAAGTGAATATATTTTTATAAAAATAAATTTTATTAGTCTTGATTTAAATGAAGAATATAGATTAATGACCTCGATTGAATTCTTAAGATGGTCGCATCACATTTTAATTGCATATAACGTTCATAGTCTTTATTAATTATCGGACTTGTATTCTCAATTTGTTTTTTCGCCGCATTGATTAAAAGAATCTTGTTCCTAAAGAGTTGAGACGCAAAAATTCCATTGAGTAAAAAAATTTATTCGCTCCTAATATTTTTGAATTAAAAAGATAACATGTTTTGACCATCATTATTTCGAGAAAATGGAGTTTTGAATAGTAATTTTTAAGAGAATACATGATTAAAAAATAGAGAAAAATTTTGGGTTTACGTCCAAAATATTTTATTGTGTGAATGCATGGTTAAAAATGAGTATATAGAAAAAAAAAGTGTAAAAATAATAGTTGTCAAATAGGGACATAATTGCTACCAAATATTTATCTTGTGTTTACAATACTAAAAGTAAATTTTGCTAATCATTAAAAGATGAAGGATAAGAATGTGATGAAAAAGGTTCATAAATGTAACAATGAGTAAAAGTTAAGAATATTTAACACAATTAAAATGTGATAATAATACATTTTTGAGATCTTTGGACTCCATTTTAATGAGATTTAAAAAAAAAAAAATTGAAATAGTAATTTTTTTGAGATGTGTGGTTAAAAAGTAGAAAATAATTTTGAGTTTATGTATAATATTACTTTATTGAAAAATATTATTAAATATGAAGAAAAAAATGCATTAAATTAACATGAAGCCCAAATAAGGGCTAAGAGTAGTGATTGCAACAAGGCGAGTTCGGGGCGGGGCACCCCCGTCCCGCCCCGCCTTAGACAAGGCGGGGCGGGGCAGGGCCTTGCCCTATTTCTTGGCCCTTTTGTATTTATTTATTTTCTTTTTTAAACAAAAATTTTCAATTAAATATAAATTCAAAATTTTATAATACAAAGCAAATAATACTTAAAATAACTACATCAATATCCAAATCAAGCAATGAAAATAAACAATGTCCAAAATTGAACAAACAATGTTCAAATTTTTTTTTTTATTTAACTTCGCGCGGCGGGGCACCCTCGCCCCACCCCGCAACCCGAGGCGGGGCGGCAATCCCCGCCCTGCCAAGCCGTCGAGGCGGAGTGGGACGGATTTTTTTGTCATCTCTAGCTAAGAGTATCCACTTGCATTATTATGTAAATCGTACATATAAAATTGAGTATGAAGTGCAAAATTGATCCGGGCTTTCTTGAAATATATGAATTTATTCAACATGTGCTTGACTCAAACCTGTTAAGACTTTTTGAATAGTGCTATCCAATACATATGGTGTTAGAGCACCAATTAAAATGACCAGTGAATTTATCATTTAATGTCATATATTTGACAATGCCACACAAACCGATACTTAATACCATTGATGAATTGCATTACTCTAAACTTTTAGACTTAGTAGTTCGATATTATTGTTACAACAAAATATTAATCCATGCTTGTTGACATTATGAACAAAGTTCGTCCATGAACACCACTCAAGCTTGTGATAATCTAAAACAAAATTAGCAAAGGCTAGTAGCATAACAGATCAAATTATCATTTCAAAGATAAAGAATTAACTCATTCCCTAATTTTTAACAATATTTCTAGCGGTGGCAAATGAGCCGAGCCGCTCGTCGGCTCGTACTGTTCACGCCCACGAGCCGCTCGGGCTCGTAAAAAAA
>CAIGRF010239328.1:11231-28525 GCA_903798235.1 Fraxinus ornus
AAAAAAAAAAAAAAAAAAAAGACTCCAAATTACATGTTGGGTACCTTCTAATTAAAATGTGACACATCATGTCACTTTCTAATGCAAAATTTTAATTCCTATCCAATAAGACCAAAATAATAATAATAATAATAATAATAATAATAATAACAACAGGGAGTGAGAATATCTGTTAAAATGTGTTTATAAGCCTATTGTAAATTTAGGCAAAAGTATTGTAGTTTAAAAAATTAAATCAAATTACGCAACGTGTCAACTTTTAATTAAAATGCATCACAACATGTCACTTTCTAATGCTCAGGACCTTAATTCATATCCAAAGAAAAAAATAAAAAAATAAAAAAAAAATGTGATACAACATGTTAATTAGTAATGCACAACAAATATCAAAATAAAACAAAAAAAGAAATGGCTAATAATAAAAAATCATTGCTAATCACACTATGGAAGATAGGCTAATTAAGTTACCAAATATGCATGCTCAAGCAAATAAAAACCTCAAAAATCTCAAAGACAACAATTTTCAGCTTCAAAAAACGCTATAATCGAAAGTGCTTGAAGTAAAATTTTACAGTTAAATACACTGATCTACAACTTTTGATCTCACTCATGTATGTTTTCAAGTATGCAAAAATAATAATTCTTAAATTTGTGCAACAAAAATATTAAATCCATGACAACGTGTACATCCAGAAACTTGACAGTAAGTAATAGAACATTATAAAAATAATAAAAGGCGTGTATTTTTCTGCATTGTGATGATGAATGGTCTGCCAGGTGAAAATTGCTAAAGCTTCAAAGTAGAGTGTGTAGATAAGTTACCTCGAAAAATGAACTTTAGATGTTGATTAGAGAATGAAATTGTAAGGATTTTAATGAAATAAGTCGATGAAAAATTGAAGCATAACACAATAACAAGAGAAATATTCAAAGTAAAAATGCAAAAACACCAAGTTGTTAAGCTAGTTCAGCCAAATGCTTAGTCTTGGGGGCCAGAGACTGTAGCATGTTCCACTAGTGCAAAATAACCTTCCAAGAAGGAGTATAGTGTACACCAAACCACTCAGAACACTTGTTTGATCATCGATCCTTATGAATCTACAAAATCGAGACACAAATCCTTCATAACAATCAACTATCAACCGTCCTAACCAAACCTTAGAACAACATAGACTTCCCACCGCCTAGAGTTAGTGTAGTAGGATCAATATTACAAGATTACTCAAAAAAAATCGGATTTATAGAGAAGGATTTCAACACCAAGAAGAAAAAGAAAGACAACCATAAAAAACGAAGAGTCTAAAAAAAAACAGAAGGCTGGGTCAAAAACCAAAAGTGACGATATAGTACCCATCAAAACCAAGTTAACTGAAATGGTTTTATCAAGAATAAATCACAGTCATCCATTTGATCAGACAGTTAATATTATTCCTCAAGAAGTAAAATCCGTGTCACACCCAAAGGGCCATTTGGAGGTTGCCACGTAGGCTGTCCAAAATCCAAATAATTAGTTGAGGCAAATTTCAGAAATAACACCAATTTAATAGTGTTTTGCGAAGCACGCATTTTCAATTCTTCACCTTGGTTCTCAATAACATCTTACTCTCTCTGGTGGTTGCTAAAGTTTCACATGGAACTCACAGTCTATCATCATTGCCCAATACCTGCAAAAAAAATTAACGTGTGTCAATATGCAGTATAGACAAACAAGACTTAAATTTTGCAACAGATAAAACTTTTGTCCCCATTTCAGAGGGATTTTTATCAGTGTTCTAAATAGCTCGCAAAAAAAAAAAAAAAAGACACTAAATTACATGTTGGGTACCTTCTAATTAAAATGTGACACATCATGTCACTTTCTAATGCAAAATTTTAATTCCTATCCAATAATACCAAAATAATAATAATAATAACAGGGAGTGAGAATATCTGTTAAAATGTGTTTATAAGCCTATTGTAAATTTAGGCAAAAGTAGTGTACACCAAACCACTCAAAACGCTTGTTTGATCATCGATCCTTATGAATCTACAAAATCGAGACACAAATCCTTCATAACAATCAACTCTCAACCGTCCTAACCAAACCTTAGAACAACATAGACTTCCCACCGCCTAGAGTTAGTGTAGTAGGATCAATATTACAAGATTACTCACAAAAATCGGATTTACAGAGAAGGATTTCAACACCAAGAAGAAACAGAAAGACAACCATAAAAAACGAAGAGTCTAAAAAAAAAAAACAAAAGGCTGGGTCAAAAACCAAAAGTGACGATATAGTACGTACCCATCAAAACCAAGTTAACTGAAATAGTTTTATCAAGAATAAATCACAGCCATCCATTTGATCAGACGGTTAATATTATTCCTCAAGAAGTAAAATCCGTGTCACACCCAAAGGGCCATTTGGAGGTTGCCACATAGGCTGTCCACAATCCAAATAATCAGTTGAGGCAAATTTCAGAAATAACACCAATTTAATAGTGTTTTGCGAAGCACACATTTTCAATTCTTCACCTTGGTTCTCAATAACATCTTACTCTCTCTGGTGGTTGCTAAAGTTTCACATGGAACTCACAGTCTATCATCATTGCCCAATACCTGCAAAAAAATTAACGTGTGTCAATATGCAGTATAGACAAACAAGACTTAAATTTTGCAACAGATAAAACTTTTGTCCCCATTTCAGAGGGATTTTTATCAATATGAATTTTGCACAAATTAACTTCACTTGTAGAGATTTTCTCTCTAATAAAATGATACTTAACCTTAATGTGTTTTGATCTTTCATGGTGAACAAGATTTTTGTAAAGTAAGAGTGCACTCTGACCGTCAGTAAACATAATGGGAGTATCATGCACAAAGTTTAATTCATTTAAAATTCCTCTTAACCAGATACATTCTTTCAAAGCCTCATTAATGGCAACATATTCAGCTTCAATGTTGGATAATGTTACCACTGACTGCAGTTGTGATTTTCAAGTTATACAATTGTCACCAAGTGTAAAAAAGTAAGTTGGGATTGATTTTCTGTTATTTTTATCACCAGCAAAATCAGCATCCACATAACCTTTTAAGGTTAGTTTATCAGTTCTTTTTTCATACAAAAGTTCAAGATTTAAAGTATCAACAATATATCTTAACAACCATTTTAAACCTGCCCAATAGAGCTTACCATGATTGGACATAAATCTTATCAAAAAAACTAATTGCATAAGCTAAATTAGGTTTGGTTGTTATCATAGAAAACATAACAGAACCTATAGTATTAGAATAAGGCATGTTTCTCATTTCTCTTAATTCCTCATTTGTTTTAGGAAAGTGTGCACTGGAAAGATTCATGTGAGCAGCTAAAGGAACATTTATAGATTTTGATTCTTTCATTCCAAACTTAGTTACAACTTTGTTCAGATAGGCTTCCTGAGAAACAGTTAACCTGTTTTCAGACCTATCTCTTTTTATAACAATTCCCAAAATCTTTTTAGCACTACCTAAATCTTTCATATCAAACTCAGATTTTAAAAGATCTTTCATTATTATGATTTCAGATTTGCTTGAACTAGCTAGAAGCATGTCATCTACCTACATAAAGAAGCAAATAAACCTGAAGGCCTTTCTTCAAGTTGTTATAGTACATGCAAGCATCATAGTCACTTCTTTTAAAACATAGGCATCAAACATGTTGTACCAATTGTCTAGGACTTTGTTTAAGTCCATACAATGATCTTTCCAATTTGCACACAAAATCAACTTTACCATTCACCTCAAAACCTTGAGACTGACTCATATAGATATTCTCTTCCAATTCTCCATGTAAGAATGCAGTCTTAACATCAAATTATTCTAATTCCCAGTTGAATTGAACAACTAATGCTAAGATCAATCTGATAGTTTTATATTTAATCACATGAGAGAATATCTCATTGTAATCAACCCCCTCCTTTTAAGTAAACCCCTTGGCCACCAATCTGACCTTATTCCTTGGAGGATAATTAGGATTTTTTTCCTTCTTTAATTTTGTAAATCCATTTACATTGTACTATCTTATGATCATTAGGCTTGTTAACTAACTTCCAAGTTTTATTCTCAGTTAAGGATTGCATCTCTTCTTCTATATCCCTTTTCCAATTTTCAGATTTTGGACCATTCACAGCTTCTATAAAAGAAGTAGGTTCAGAATGTTCAATTGCTTCACCTGAAACCAAGGTAAAATCAGTCAAGTTTTGAGATTCATATCTAAGGTTAGGTCTTATTTCCCTCATTTCCCTATCTCTTATAAGTTGGTAATCCTAAATAGAGGTATTATAAGTAGGAATGATAGGCTCACAGTTTTAGTTTCACTTTGAGGTTCATCCACCTCAATAGTTTCATGTTGCTCAGACAAAGGTATGTCATTTCCAATTTCTACAGGTTGAGATAGGTTAAATGGCCAACTTCACCTCTCTCGGAGCACTCTTACCATTTTCAGATTCAAAAATCTTTTCAGTTTCATGCTTTAGGTATGACATTTCAGATTCATTAAAGACTACATCTCTACTATTAATAATCTTAATGTCTTGCACACCTAAAACCCATAACCTGTAGCCTTTTACCCCTTCAGGGTAACCTAACATAACATATTTAATGGCTCTAGACTCTAATTTTCCCTCAGATTGATGTGCATAAGCAGCACATCCAAAAACCCTTATGTATGTTAGACTTGGTGGTCTCCCAGTCCATAGTTCTTGTAGAGTTTTGAAATCCAAAGAACTAGATGAAGATCTATTGATCAAATAAGCAACAGTAGCAACTGCCTTTGCCCAGAAACCTTTGGCTAAACCAGAGCTAATTAACATGCATCTTAACTTGTTCATTAGGGTCATATCCATCCTCTCAGCTACCCTATTTTGTTAGGGGTGATAGTCTGACATGTCTCATTATTCCCTTTTGCTTGCAATAATTGTCAAAAAACTCAAGCCTATTATCAGTTCTTAGAGTTTCTAACTTTTTATCTAATTGGTTCTCTACCATCTTAAACTAAGTCCTAAACTTCTGAAAGGTTTCAAATTTAGCCTTTAAAGGATAAACCTAAATAATCATCTACAAGAGACAAGAAATACTTATTTTTTCCAAAGGTATGATGTTTTTCAGGCCTCCATAAGTCTGTATGAACATAATCTAATGGTCTATTTGTACTATGGGAACTAGTTTGAAAGCTCACTCTATGAGATTTTCCCAACATACAGCTTTCACAAAAACTTAAAGGTTCAATTTCATCTTTTCCAAGTAGCTTTTAGTTCCTTAAATACTTTAAGCCTTTGTTACCTATATGATCTATCCTATTATGCCATAGTTCATATTTATTTAAGTACCAGAAAATATACTGTAAAAATACGTGATTTACTAATTAAGTTTGACCTCACGTGCGGAATTAATCTAGTAAAAACAACAAGTCATTTTTTAATAGTTTCTAGATGATTAAACATACAATTCAATTATCCTATGCTTAAATACCACAGTTTGTAATATGGAAAGCAGTAAATAATGAATACCTATATGATGACGGAGAAACCCAACTGGGTAAAAACTTTGGGACTAAGTCAGTTACTTCCACTATAGATAATATGAATTACAGTCCG
This sequence comes from Fraxinus ornus, assembly GCA_903798235.1. Lineage (NCBI taxonomy): Eukaryota > Viridiplantae > Streptophyta > Magnoliopsida > Lamiales > Oleaceae > Fraxinus > Fraxinus ornus. The sequence continues at coordinate 16,847 of CAIGRF010239328.1, forward strand.
TTTCCAGCCTAGCAAATTCTACTAGTTCTCGGTGTTGTAATTTTTGTAATCTCCATGATCTGTTGTCCTTCCAGACTCACGATCAACTACCGTAGATACTATCTAACCACCCTGCTAGATTTCTTGATCTACATCATGTAGCTTCCAAGACCTACTGTAAATTTTAGACTCACAATCTTCTACAATTGTCTTTTCCAAGTGGATATTCAGGAATCACATATTCATGTTCTTCTTCCTACGCATGTAGTCCAACCTCTCTCAACCTTCAGAAACTTCTGAAGTTCAACTGAGAAAGTACATTCCTCAAAGTGTTAAGGAAGTCGGGTATTTTGGATTCACGAATTTTGATGTTTTCCTAAAACTTGGTTTCCGGATCTCAAGAATGATATGGATGAATCAATCAATGAATTATGTTCTTGGATCTCTCTAATGATGATGTTTTTCAATTGAAGCACAATGAAGCAACCCACCAATTTTTGTGTATTTGCTTGTATATCTATATGAGAGGGTGATAGGGTTGAATGTACCGGAAAAATATGTTTAAAAACGCAAATTAGGGTTTTTCAGATTGACCTGTCACTCGAGATAGAAGCGACGACAGGCAAGCGACACATTGTCGCTCGAGCGAGAGCTCAGTGATAGTCGGACGACAGGCGTTCTATTTTTGTCGCTCGAGCAATGTTTAGGCAACAGGCTAGAGAAAATGTGGCGCTGTATTTCTCCTCTTTTCATGTTGGAACCCTAGACCTCATAATCTAACTTATACAAATTGTACCCAAGGTCCATAACTTTTACAACACGTTACAAATTAGTCCGTTTGTCAACAGAATCGTCAATACTAAAAACTTAACAAACTCCTCATTTGACATTCTGTGACAAAACTATACAATAAGTCAAGGAAAACTAAAATAAAATCTAAACTACCCAAACTTCATCAAACCGATGTCTCTTGCACCTGTTTCCTGAAATCAGAAACTCAATACCCAATGTAAACACGTGATACAGGAAATCAAAAATTCATGAACACAAATAAACATGTTAATTTGAGACGTGACATTAATGTCAATCAAAACACCAATCAAAATATTAATATCACAAAACATCAAAACTCAAACAGATATGCATATGATATGCAATGCACATGCTCCCCCTTACTGCAAACTTTCAATATTTTTATGTAGCAGACAAATGTATCTATTTTCACCCTAACGACCCTTCAAGCATAAAATGCAAAAAAAAAAAATTCTTGCATACTATCTCCCCATTTTTGTCACAAATGATGAAGGGATAAAAAAACGTTAACATATAAAAACTCAAAAATGCAGTCGTTAGCATGCATAAGTATAATCAATGTGTAGTAAACCTTCTCACATGCTCAGATTTGAAACATGTCCTTCATCTTCAAGAATCTCTAAAGAGATAAGGTTTCTTTTTAGATTAGGGACATATCTGACATTTCTGATTGGTCTAACAATGTCGTCATGCGTTTTAATGGCAATGTCACCAATCCTAATAACAGTCTGAGAATTATTATCACCCATATAAACCTTCCTAAGTTCTACATCCTTATAGTTATAAAACCAAGATTTTATGGGACTTATGTAAAAGGTACAACCTGAATCTAATATACAATCCTTATTAGTTTCATCACTTGTAGTCTATCTAATTCAGATCCTACAGTAGTATTATTCAGTTCCTCATTGCTCTGATCCTTTTGTTTCTTTTTCCAATTAAAGCAATTCCTTTTAAAGTGCCCTAATTCTCCACAGTGATAGCTCTTTTTATTACTCTTATCTTTAGATTTTGATCTTCCTTTTGATTTCCCTTTTATCCTTCTAGTTGAAAAGAATTCTCTCTTTTCAGGTCTTCCTCTAACAAACATACTCTCCTCTGTCGAGTTAGATGTATGCTCCTTCCTAACTTCTGACTCTCTAGCTTTCAAGGCATCTATCACTATAGCTTGCGTCAATTTATCCCTTGAGTATTTTATAGCATTCCTAACATCTCTATGGAAATCAGTCGAAGAATTCAATAAAATCACATCAAGGTCTTCATCATCAAATTTCTTATCATTATGTGCTAGACTCTTAACAATAATGCTACAGTCACTCAAGTTCACTTCTAAATCATTTCCAATGTCCATTCTGAAACTAAACAGTGTTTCCAAAAGATAAATTTTGTTTGGCAAAGTTTTAGTCAGACACATGGTGTCAAGTACAGTCCATAAAGCTCTAGCAGTTTCAGCTTCATTTACTTGTCTAACAATATTATCAGATAAATGTAAAATTAATAACTATAGGCAATTTCATTCATCTCTCCAATTTCAATAGATTTTGCTTTTAACTTATCAGAAAATGTTTTAGGATCATCAAGGGCCTTTGCAAATCTAACAATATTATCAGATAAATGCAAGATTATTGAACTAAATGCAATTTCATCCATCTCTTCAATTTCATCAAATTCTGTAAAAGGGTGGCTTGTAGTCATGGATATAGTATGATCTTTAATTATAGATCAACTATTAGGTAGAAAATGTTTTTCAAAAAATGTGAATTTTAAAAACAGTTACGGTGATGTAGAAATCAATGATTGTATGTTCAAGAATTGTATAAGTATCAGTGATTTACACAAAGATAACAATTATATTCAAGAATTGCAAAATATAGTCAAAAATCTCATAAATACAGCATGTTAACCAAGTTAGACATACACATATGCAAATTAAACATAATTTCTATGCTAAAACAATATTTCATGTATATATCATCTATCATGCACATCAATTTTTAAAAAAAACAACTTGCTAGAGGTATGGAACGGTCTCACCAAATATTGTTGAAAAACAGTAAAGAAGACCCTCAAGAACTCTAATCAAGAACCAAGAATCCACTCAACCACCGGAGATCAATTCAGTTGGCATACCACCACAAAGTCAATTACTAATATCACCACAAAGAAAAATAATCAATAATCACTTTAACAAATTTAAATGGAAATTGACAGATCCCCAAAAATGACCCAAAGAAAAAATTATTTTTCTTTAAAAAGGAAAACACTCAGAAACCCTAATGCTCTTATACCAGTTTGTAAGGATTTTAATGAAATAAGTCGATGAAAAATTGAAGCATAACACAATCACAAGAGAAATACTCAAAGTAAAAACGCTAAAACATCAAGTTGTTGACCCAGTTTAGCCAAAAAGCCTAGTCTGGGGGGGCTCAGAGACTTTAGCCCGTTCCTCTATTGCAAAATAGCTTTCCAAAAGAGAGTAGTGTACGTCAAACCACTCAGAACACTAGTTTGATCATCGATCATTATGGATCTACAAAACTAAGACACAAATCATTCACAACAATCAACCCTCAACCGTCCTAACCAAACCTTAGAACAACACAGACTTCCCACAGCCTAGAGTTACTATAGAAGGACCAATATTACATGATTAATCACAAAAATCAGATTTACAGAGAAGGATTTCAACACCAAGAAGAAGAAGAAAGAAACCCCTAAAAAATAAAGAGTCTAAAGAGAAAACATAAGACTCGGTCAAAAACCAAAAATGACACTACAGTACCCATCAAAACCAAGTTAACTGAAATGCTTTTATCAAGAATGAATCTAAACAATCCATTTGATCAAACGGTTAATATCATTCCTCAACAAGCACAATCCGTGTCACACCCAAAGGGCTATTTGGTGGTTGCCACGTAGGCCGTCAACAATGCAAATAATCAGTTGAGGCGAATTTCAGAAATAGCACCAATTTAATAGTGTTTTGAAAAGCACACATTTTCAGAAATTAACACCGAAATATGAAGATTTATACTACGAAAATTGAAATCTTCAAGAACTATGAAGAAGAAATATATTTATCATAATACTTGGAAGATAGAGATGTAGTTGAAAATGAGTATGTAGAAAAAAGAATTTTGAAATAATGATTGTCAAATAGGGGCTAGTTTAGACCATTTCTACCGTTAGGACTAACTGTACAATTATAATCAAAAGTTTAAAATCGACTTGCTTTTTAAATGTTAAGTATCAATTTACTATATGAGTAATAAGTTAGGTACCGACATTACAATTTTACTGCAAAATTGAAGAAGAAACAGAGAATTTTTGTTGAATTAATGGAATAATTCGTTTTGATTCTGAATTTGGACTTGATGGGAGTGAACTAATTAATTTGGATTGTGTTGGGGTCACGATTATGAGTTTTGCAGATTTTTAAATTGTATTTATGTTCTATTTTAATTGAAGTTTTTGAGCGACACGTTTCTTAATTTATAATTAACAGTATACTTAACTTAAAACATCTTTTATACTGATTTTTCAAAAAGTTTTTAATTTTAAGTGTATTTGTCTAATTAGCCCTTGTTTTAAAATAATAAAATGTTCAATTTAATTTTGGCACAACACCAGAAATTTTCAACATGAAATTGAGCCAATGGCAAGATAGAATGGACGAAGGAAAAGGAATGTGTTAAAAAAAATTTGCATATTATTTATTCCACCGAAGAACACTTATCTCATTTGGATAACGGACTTGAGGGTGTTGACATGTCACTTGGGATTTTCATTGGCCATGTCATAGCTATTTTAACTAAACACTTGTTTGGGAGGATTAAACTCAAAATTTTAATAAATTTTAATTAAAATTAACGAATTTATCTTTGAAAAATTGTGGATCCCATAAAATATATTGTTGAAACTATGAGTGGACATGATTCTATTTGATTTTGGTTCCAAGAGAATTGAACCGAACCATGAACCAATGGTTTTTCTGATAATGGAATCAAATGATTTTTTTTAAAGATATGAAACCAAAGCGAACCGAACCATTTGGTTTTGATTTGGTTTGGTTTTGTTCTAGTTTCATTTCTTAAATTTTCATATTTGTATCATATAAGTTAGTAATATATAATTAAATAAAAAAATAAATTTTAAACATTCAAGAAGTTCAAATTTCAATCATCGAGATCAAAAAAATCACAACTAACAAACAAAACATATTCATAATTTGAGTACACAAATTAGATTTCGTTCTCATACCAAAAAAGTGTTTAATAAGTAATATCAATGATTCATTAAATTAATTGCAGCAATTTTGAAGGCACGCCTCTACAATAAAGAATGAATTATCAAAATTTTTACAGTCCACTTTTATAGGCAGCATTAACCNTTTACAGTTCACTTTTATATGCAGCATTAACTGTTTTAATATTTCATGAATGTTTATTAAGTTTTTCTCTATTTGTGAAGAACATATATAACTCATCAAACAATCAAGGTAAAAAAATAGTTTAAAGACATTTTAAGTAACTAATCAATTTCATTTTTCGATCTTAAATAACACTTCATTGACTTGATGAAATGTTGTACCAGCAAGCCGAGACGTTGTGTAAATTGAAAATGAGTGAAAGAGAAATGATTCAACTAAATACAAAATTATAGTGTAAGCAACTAATGATTTGTCTGTCTCTAATCACTCAGAATCGATTAACAACTATATCCAATTAATGAGCTATCTCCAATTAATATAAAATTAGAGTCTCTACTAATTAATATATATTATCGATTCAAAGAATCTAACCCATTAATTTTTTTGATAGAACCGAACCGAACTGCTAGGTTTGGTCTGGACATTTTGTCCACCCCTAGTTGAAACAACAAACATGGACTAAATCTATCAAAATAATGGATGATATCACGTTTGAAAATTGAGTGATCATAAAGCAAAATTTTGAAGTTTGGTGACCAAGTAGTAATAACATTTTCAAGAGACTCTTTGAATTCAAGATGCACTTTATTTTAAAGAGTTAATGTTTAATAATAAATTTCAAGAAACTCTTATTTTAATAAAATAGAGAGTGAGTTTGACTCTATAAATTTAAAACATTTCAAAGAGATTTTCTATTTTTAAAGTGTATATTATACAATTTAGAGAATATGCAGAAATTTAGAGAGTAAATTTTTTAAGTAATTTTACTACTCTCCAAAAATATTTATTATTTTTCTATCTTTTATTGTTACTAGTTTTCCTCCAAATTATTATATTGGAGAGTCAAACACACTTTCTAAATTAAAATATTAATTTAAAAAGTCAATTGGAACATAATTTTAAGGGGTTGGCCCTTTAAAATATAGAGCATATTATATTTAAAGAGTTTTTTTGAAGATGTTCTTATACATTATAGAGGCTATCTTTAAATTTAGAGAGTCAAAATTTTTATGTACTTCAACAATATTCTCTATTCTGACTCTTTATTTTGTTTTTCTTAAGAAACATTTATTAATTTATCATTTTATTTTAATTTAAAATAATTTTTATATTTCAATGGTTAATAATTTAAATGTGGTTTGAATAGTTTAAAAAGTTGAGTATTGAAATCTTTGACTTATTAAATGCAATCATTGTATATTATGAATAGAGAGTAAATTTGACTCTCTAAATTTGGAGAGTCGAACTCACTATCTATTTTAAAAATTTAAAATAAAGAGTCTTTTTTGGAGCTTATTTTTAAACATTATATATTTAAATAATGATTTAAATAAACATTATGTGATATGTGATTTGGTCCGAATTTTTTCAACCAAATAAAAAGAAAAACTTCTCTTTTTGACATATCATCTGTATGCAACTCCATTATATACAAATAACATTATTCTTTATATTTAGAGTCTCTTAAAAATGCTATTAATGTACAATCATTATATTTATTAAATCACAAATTTCAATACTCTACTTCTTAAACTATTTAAATAACATTTAAATTGATTGGTCATAAGACTCATAACATTTAAAAAACTGTGTTAGATGAATATGAAGAGTAATCAATAAATATTTCTTGAGAAAAATAAAATGAAGAGTCAAAATGGAGAGTATTGTTGGAATGCATAACTTAAGGATGCTCATTATAATGCATTAGAAAATGCTCTAACACAAAAATTTAATGACCAATTAACTTGCAACACAATCTAGTCATTTACCAAACAAGGAATATTCCAAAATAATTAAAAAACTCCTAGACTGTAGAGTGTCGTCAGCTATTTATAACACCTACGAGCCCTCTAGGACCTCCATCCTCTGCATTTTGTACTTTGTCCCAGAAAGTTGAAAACGATGATTTTTCAAACCGACTCTCTCCCAACATTCCACCTCTCCATTGCCATATAACTTTTTAAAAGAAAAAAAAAAAAACTGCCAAATTCTATACTGAAAAGTAGTTACAAGAAATGAGAGGAAGATCTTCTTCAAAGAAACGAATTGCAAAAGATGGTGGAATAGAAGTAAAAGTTGATGAAATAAATCAAGAACCCCATCTCTCAGGTGCTTATATTCGCAGCCTTGTCAAACAATTGACCTCTTCAAGATTAACCAAAGATTCTGCACACCCTAAATTGCAAGGAAGTTTAGTGGGAGAAGGGATTTCAAGCACAAAAATGGCAGATGAATTTAGTGAAAGAGTGCAAGAGTCTCCTCATCAACAGCAGAAAAAACAAGTTAGGAGGAGACTCCACACTAGCAGGCCTTATCAAGAAAGGCTTCTAAATATGGCTGAGGCCAGGAGAGAAATTGTCACTGCCCTTAAGTTTCATAGGGCTGCTATGAAGCAAGCTAGCGAGCAGCAGCAACAGCAAAGTTCCCGACTTTCTTTAGAACATGAATCACTACAGAGAAACGTGGCACTAGTGAAGGACTTTTCCAACTTTGAGGACACTTTCTCATATTCATCAGAGTTTTGTCCTCCCTATAATCCCTACACTTGGGGATTGTCTCCAACTTCACCACAGCTTGTCCAAGAAAATATGAATTTTCCACTCCCAAACCAAACGTTAGGCCTTAATCTTAATGTTCATGATTTCAGAAATCTGGACACCATTCCTTATCATAACAGCAACAACCCATCGATTTATTCATACTCATCTCCATCTTCTTCTTCTTTTTCGCTGCCTCTTTTGACCCCGGAAGTAATTCCTTCCAAGGCTGCCACATCAGAGGAGGGTCCTTCTTCTATGGTGGCTACTGATGTTGCAGACTTAGGCTTGCATCCAGCGATGGATGATAATGAAATGGCCGAGATAAGATCAATTGGAGAACAGCATCAAATGGAGTTCAATGATACACTGAATTTAGTCAATTCAGCCTGGTGGTTCAAGTTCTTGAATGCCATGGAAATTGGTCCTGAAGAAAAATCAGAAGAATATGGGACCTTTCCACTTGATGTGGTCATGGAGTTTCCAGCCTGGTTGAATGCAAATGAAAGCTGCCTGCAAAATCTGAATGATTATTATTCTGAAGAATACCTGCAAGATTCTGCTTTACCATGGTAAGAATTAACAGTATTATATATGTTATTCTATAATTTTATTATATTTTCACTTACCAAATTACTAAGAAATGTTTGTTGTTTCTTCTTTCATTATAATGAACATGAGTACTATTATTTTTAATTTATATATTTTTTAATTCATATTCTTAATTTTACAAAATCTGAGTTTTTTTCTTTGTCAAGGAAAAATTTTAACATGACAGAATATGTAATATATTATTATTAAATCATATAGCATATTTGTTGTTGTTGTTGTGTCTGCCATTTGCTGGTTAACAAAATAAAATATAAACAATTACGTTGTCAAATAAATTTTTCTTTTCTACCATACCCTTAGTCCCTACTAAAAAAATAGATAAAAATTTACATAAAATCTAACTTTAACTACATATTTTATATGATTCACAATTTTTATCAACTTTTAAATCACACATTTCTTCTTAATTTATTTAATTAGTGTGCTCGAGGAGTCACTTTGTTTTAAGAGAAATGATGCTGTTAGGATTGATACCATTTATTGTAACACCAATCACCAGATTAATATGTTGAAGTTATATGATCAAGAATAAAATAATAAAAGAAGACAAGAATATGACAGAGGAATTATGAGATTTTATTGCACCATAAGAATAATGGAGAAGAGAGAGAAATTACAATAGATCTTATAATTTTAGTAATCATAAATCTCACACTTAAAATTGTATAGAAAGAATAATGGAGAAGCGAGAAAATTACAATGGATCCAATAATTCTAGTAATCTATTTTCTCACACTTATTAAATTCTATAGAAGAGCCTAATATTTATAGAAAACATGTAGTGAACATCTAAACCTTCCTAGTAGAATTGTTGTTGAAGTAGGATACCCAAAAACAAAGTCCAAAACAAATTACAACTTCTAATGGGCTTCCAAAATAGAACTTCAATTTCACATTAGGATTTCAATAGTATTCCAAACTTGAATTCTTGATGACGTACACTTCAATTAGAATTCTTTAATTACTTTAACAACTTCAACAAAGGAATTCGGGTCACATCCAAATTCCAATAATCTCCACCTTGACATGAATTCCACCAAGGAATGAACTGATTTCTTCAACAATAACCCAAAAATTAATTTATCCAACAAAACATAATATTCTACATCTTCCAATGAATATAAGCATTACTCTGCAGAATAACATAGATTCCCAAAAATCATTATATTTTTTAAATTAATCAAAATGAGTTGTAACACACCTCAAAGCAGAATCAATACCAAATATTTTTACAGAAAGTCCCTTGCTAGATTGTACACCTCTACTACACTTAAAGCATGATCAACAAAATCAGCATTCACATACCTTTTTCCATTAGGTTCGCCCCTAACAATTGAATACAATGGCACTACAAGTGAGAGTGACAAAGCGACATTATCTACATCTCCTGAACTCCACTAAGCAGTATTCTTCAAATTCGACCCTTTATGAGCTCCTAAAGGTATTGTACCATACTGAATGTCCACCACAGTACTGAATATGTGCCGATTGACTATTCTAAATTCTGCACGACCCTGCAAAATGTATAATTGAGACATTTTCCATCCCTCCAATACAACCTGGGCACCCTTACATACCTTCAAAGCTCTACCTCCACCAAAGAACTCATAACCCTTTGAATCAAGGAAAGACAACGAGATGAAATTATTCTTCAAATCTGGAACATGTCGAACCTGGCCAAGTGTTCTAATTGTTCCATCCAAAAGATTCAATCTGATTGTATCATTTCCAACAACCCGACAAGATGTGTTGTTTCCCATAACCATGGCATCTTTGGAAATAGTTTCATATGTAGCAAACAAGTCCTTATTAGGACACATATGAAACACAAATGCTGAATCAAGAATCTAATCCTCTTCTGGTTTAGATTCAATGTAAAAAAATAGCTAAGAGATCTCAATCACTTACAACGTTATTCGCGAGGTCTGCTTCGCCTGAAGTATATGAATATCTACTTGCAGTAATCTTTTCTTTATTCTGCAATTTGTAGTAATCCTTCTCCAAGTTCTCATTCTTCTTGCAGTAGTTACAAATCTGATTACTGAACTTAGACTTCGTTCTGCCCCTTTTTGAACTACCATGAGCAATCAGACATTCTCCATATCTGGTCTCAAAAACCAAATGCTTCATCTTCTCTTTTGAATACAAAGTATCATACACCCCCTTTATGGTGAGAGTATCATGACTATACAAGATCTTATTTCTAAATAAAGAAAACGAAGCGTGTAACAAATATAATAGAATCAATGTAAAATCTTCTTCATCATACTCTACTTTCAAAGTTTTCAAATCAGCGACGATCTCTTTAAATACAACCAGATGATCTTTTAATGATCCTCATTCTATTGGACTTTTAGTCATGCACAATTACTCCAACTTCAGCCATAAAGCAGCTGTTGAATTCTCCTTTAAAACGTCCTGAAGAATGATATTTGATAGATGAAGATGAATGTGAATGTGAGAAACTGCCTTCTTATCTTGTCATCTTGTCAATTCCCAACAACATATCATCCAAATCCAAGTGTGCGGTACTGCACGCATCTTAACGTGTCATAACAAAATCTAGTTCTCCGATCCAAAAATTTCGAACAAATCAAACATTGCGCTCTGCGGAACTGCTGAACCTTGTCTCTGATACCACTTGTTAGGATGGATACCACTTGTTGTAGCACCAATTATCGGATTGATATGTTGAAGTTATATGATCAAAAACAAAATAAAAAAAAATAAAAAAAAACAAGAATATGACAGAGGAATTATGAGATTTTATTGCACCACAAGAATAATGGAGAATAGAGAAAATTATAATGGATTCTAGAATTCTAGTAATCTAAATTCTCACACTTAATAAATTGTATAAAAGAGCCTAATATTTATAGAAAACATGTAGGAGACATCCAAACCCTCCTAGTAAAATTGTTGTTGAAGTAGGATATCAAAAAATAGAGTCCAAAACAAATTACAACTCTTAATGGGCTTCCAACATAGAATTTTAACTTGACATAGGACATCAATAATATTTCAAACTTGAATTCTTCATAACGTGTACTTCAATTAGAATTCTTTAATTACTTTAACAATTTCAACAAAAAAATTCGAGTCACACCCAAATTCCAACAGATGCTAAGTACGTACATATTGTATCACAATACTAAGAGCCAGAATAAACAGAATAGAAACATAATTATATTGCAAACCTGTTTAAATTTTTAAAATACATAGATCAAATTATTAAAGAAAATGCATTTCAGTCTTTGCTTGATTTGAAATTTAGAGATATAAAAGTTACCTTCCAAGAATGTCCAGAAA
>CAIGRF010239362.1:4209-20252 GCA_903798235.1 Fraxinus ornus
ACGGCGTATATTTACATTAGTACGGAGGATCTCTTCTTCAGAGGCCTCCTGCTGTCTTTCTTCATGTTGCGTTCCCTGATGACTTGAACTCATCGTGATTTTGTGGGCTGTCTCGTGGTGATTCTTTTTCAAGAATCCGCACCTTTATTCAAGGCTTTTTCGGGGATGACTTTTACCACTAGGATACACGTGATTTTGGTATCAAAGTTTCCCACAGACGGCGCCAATCTGTTGACCCCACAAAGTGGTTCAACAGTTATAAGTGAATTTTATATATTTTGGTTAAGTATAGATTCCTTCTAGAATTCCGAATTTGATTGGGTCGGTCCGAGGTGAACTTCTATAGGGGGAGAAATTATTTGTAGTCTTTCATATCCAAAATTTTCATCCCTTGCCACAATGCTGTACATTCCCTTATATAGTAGTTTACAATTAACATGGACCGTAGGATAAAGGTATACGTGTCTTGTCATATCCTAATCTAAATGTCTTATGTCAATCACATCAGTCAGACCATAAATGCTTGTATCTTCATATCTTTAGGTTTGTGATGTGACCGTGTAGGGAAGGCAGGAAACGGCGCTGGGGTGAGTGGTCAATTCATGCTGTCCCATCATGCACTTCAATGGGCTCGGACGCGTAGTTTTCCTTAGCCCAGGGGCTCGGGCGGGTTCTTTTCAAGCTGGGTCGTGTACTGCCACGGCGTATCGGCTCGTCTGAACTAGTGGGGAATGAGGAACCCCCTCCTCGCTCTATGGTACGAATTTTTAGGAGTAACAGATGGCTTGTTAGTTGCTGCAATGGTGGCGGTGGTGTGCGGTGCTTTTTCCCCCTAAATTTTCTATTAGGCGACCTATAATTAGTGGTGGTCGACAGCGATGGTGGTGGCGGCTAGTGGTTTGTGTATGGGATGGCATGGATGACGTGATGTGCTGGTGGGTTTGTGTTACTGAGGTGGTGGTTTTGTGTTGTTATGGTGTGTGGTGGTGCTGTGGTTGCTATAGTGGTAGTTTTTGCGCAGTCTGGTGGTGGTAATGGTGATGGTGGTTGTCGTGGCGATGGTCGTGGGGTATGGTACCAATTTGTAATAAATAAATAATATGTAACCTAAAAATTGTGATTGTCACTCACAATTTATTAATTTATGTTCGTGATCAATTAACATAATAATTTGCAATGAATAAATGAGTTGTGTTCAATAAAAAATTTGATTTGTGATCGATGATTATGTGACTTATAAAAATTTTGATTTGTGATCGAGAAAGAATATATGACCTATAAAATTTTTAATTTGTGATCGAGAAATAAGTTGTAACCAATAATTTGATAAGTTGTGATCGAAAATTAATTTATTACTGATTAAATAGATATTTCGTGACCACAAAATAAGTTATGAGTTGTAAAATTTATGATTTGTGATCAATAAATAAAATGTGACGTATTAATTCGATAGATTCGTGATCGATGAACCAATGGGTGACCTATAAAAAATTTTATTTGCGATCGTGAAATAATTTGTAACCTATAAAAATTTTTATTGTGATCAAAAAATAATTTGTAATCAATTAATTTATAATTTGTGACTAAATTGTATAGAATTGTTACCTTAATATATTTAATTAATAAAATATATGTTTAATAATTTAGTTTATAAATAAAATTAAAAAAAAAATCCGATTTTGAAATTTTAAACTTTGTTTTTTAATTTCAAAATGTGTCATGCGTAATCTCTTATATATGAATTTTCCATTTATTTTTCTTTTTCAAAAATAAAATAAATTAGACTTATTAATTATTATGAAATAATATTTTCTTGAATGTATATTAAAGTTTTATTTTATAAATATAACTTCTTGATAATAGGAAAGAGAAAAATCTTGCCAAAAAATTAATAATAGTAGTAATATCTCAAAAATATGCAGCATGAAAAAAATAAATATATTAAAAACATTCATGATGCTACCATAAATATACCATATGTGAAGATTATGATGCTATGACTAACCTCAGCTTGTTCAGAGTCTTCGAGTTTGCCTTTTTCATTAATCATGCTTACATCTATGTTTGTTATTTGGTAGACATGTATTTACAAAGATCAATTGAGTTTCTAGTAGAACAGCTTTTCACTGAGTTTTTTACTTTTCAAAATTGTCATAGTGGATGCATTAGTAGTTGAAAATTTGCATGTATTGTGAGGTAGTTAAACTCAGCATGTCCCACAGAGGTTAATTGACATCATTGATGTACACTCCTTCCTTTACATTGATTTTGACATTGTTTTTGTTTTTTGAAAATCGTAGACGGTAAAACTATTTTTGTTTTTAAACTGTCCAATGGTGTTTTGTCTTGTGACACAATATAAAATCACGCCACATGAGATATTTTAACTTTTGTATTTACTTATAGTTTACCATTTTTTTAAAAAATTCGAGTCTCAAGAAAAATGTTATAATTACTGATTTCCCAATTTTCGTTCTCACTTTCACTACTAATAAACCAGTAGCAAGTACTATATACTTCTTTTAAATAAATAAACCAGCGATGGATTACACAAATGTTTCCAAAACATTAATCCTAATAATGTTAATCTGAAAACCTCTTTCGATAGAACGCTAGTCAAGTTTTTTCCTTTTTGCTATGTTTAATGACAAGAAGAGCCTTTTTTTAGCTCGGCCAGCAATATCCTACCTTTCACCTGAAGAATCATACAAATGCTTACAATCTACAATACTTATAGTTGGCAATCAGGTTCTAAAACTGCATATTTTTTCATGCTTCGTCTTCACTACTCTCAATGACAACAAGACCTTTTTGGGTTTTAGACTTTTTAGCGGCTCTGCCTGCAGAATCTTGCCCATCGTCTGAAAAATCATCATCCATTTGGTGCGTCGATTCATAGTTGTCAATTGCGTCAAGAATTTTCTCCCCATATTTATCTGCCTTCAACTTTCCAATAATCTTCTCCAACTGCAAGTAAAAGAAAGAATACTTTTTTAGGAACATCGGTTATGTAAGCAACCTGCCCCTAACGGGATGTGTGCTTCTTAGTGAATTTGTTATATAAATTGTTGTTCAAATATTGTTGATTGAGAAATTGAGTTGAAAATTGAGAAATTGAGAAATTGAGTTAAAAGTTTTGCCTATGCTTATGCACATGCCATTTGAATGTGCGTAAGCACACTTGGAGTTGAGAAGAACTGAGGCTAAATTTTCTCTACTATGCGTACACATGGTTTTGCCTATGCGTAAAACTAGCCGTTAAGCTGATTTTTGATTTTTTCGTTTTGACACCTTTTGATCAATTCTTCCATCATTTCATGGATGATTGGCACCCATACGAAAGAGTATGATAGAATTCTATAAATAGGGATATAAGTCATGTTTTTGATACACCAATTCTCCCTTTATACTTTGAGATTATCCCCAAAACTCTCTCAAATGAAACTTAGAATTATTCTTTATATTCTCTTCTTGTTCCTTCCTTCCGGGTTTCAATTGTGCTAATTGCAACCCGATTTCTAGACTTGAAATTCGATAAAGCATGTTGGTCCTTTAGCATTCTCATTACCGAGAGGGGGCGCAAATATAGCTTTTAGGACAACATTCTATGTGATTCAAGTCTTGTTCTTGTATTCTTATTCTTCCATCTTGTTTTTGTTTGTTACATATATTTCTGGAGTTTCTTGTATTCTTTTTTGGAAGCATCGTTGGAGGCCTTGATATCTACTTCGGAAGACCATTTTGCCAGCAACATTATCAAGAAGATATCCAAAACTAATAGCATGTCTTGTAAGTTGACCTGATTTCTTGATTTGTGCATGACATCCTTGGGCAGGGGCCATGTAATCTTCTCTGTATCCCAAAAATTGTCTACTTCGTATAGTATTTTTCAATACCGTGTACCCAATATACCTCGAGATTCTCCAGACACCTCAACACAAACCTAGAAGCTATGTGCATACGACATGACAGCAGCATAGTACACTATTGAGGATGTAAATAATCTACAAACCAGTTTTAAAGCCCGAAAATGTAATTGCAAGATCCATAGGAGAAGGTTTCATTTCGCGGCAGTAATTATAAGAACTTAAAAGGAACAAAGCTGATTAAAAAAAAAAAAAAAAAAAGGGTAAAGATATTAGAGATTGCACCTGTTCCATTGATCTTGGTTTCTCAGCGCTCAACATGTTAATTTGTTGAGTAGATAATACTGAGTGAGGAAATATTCCCCCATCAAGAGAAGCAAGTTCCTTTCGCAGCTCATCAAGCTTAAATTTCAGCCCACAAGATCTACTGCGCTTGCTCAATTTCGTACTTGTTGAACTGTTTCTCTCTCCACTAGAAACCTCAAGCTTAATAATTTTCTTTCCTACAAGTGAAAATAAGTTACAATTACAGTAACAAGAAAATATACTTATTTTTCTCCCCTTTTTCTTTGCGTAACCACCAAATAAGTATGCCTTCCATTCTTAAGAGGGATGCTCATTCAGCAATATATATATAACCAACAAAATTAGAAGCAAATGGCAGACACAATCTGCAAAATAACAGCATCATCTGAAATTCCAGGTTACATCGAATATTCTGAAAGGTAGCATCCTTACCATGCAATACTTGCTTCGCAAAAGGTCCTAAGGTAACATAAGCATTTGTGGTATAAGCAGTATGCTGGAATTCTTCTTTCTGTAAGAGAAAGTGCAAGACGACACATTCAAAAGAATGACAAAGAAGTTGAGACGACATTGTAAGTGCCTATTGATGGTAGGTACAACAATAGAACAGATTTGTGACTGAATGCCTGACAAATTATCCTCTATGAATGCTCTAGTTTCTTGGCACAAACATTTTGTTTTTAGCTTTACTGCTGGTCTATTTAACCGTCAATGGATAAATAATCTCATAGGTATTCAATTACGCCACCCATTTTACTTTGCTCATTTTATCACTCACTTCCATCTCATTAACAGAGTCAAATGTTACAACAGGATAATACATTTGCAAACTACCCTTCTTTGTTATTCATTGTCGTGGTCAAACAGGAAGATATGGAGCATGATTTGTGCATCAAGAGTTGAACCAGGAAAGGAGAGGAGAGAGGAACAATGAAGAACCACAAGTCTTACCAAAACATGATCCATTATAAGCTGAATAACAAGTTGTTCTAATTCCTCCTTTTTTAGCTGAGGACCTGTGTAAATATCATGAAATTCAGTATTAAGTATATAGCTGCAAATCAAGTTTTTAAGTAGATAGCTTTAAAACAAGTTGTTCTAATTCCTCCTTTAAGTCCTAATATTTGTCATATAGGTTGGGTACTTTTAGCAAGCAGATAACTACAAATCAAGTTTTTGAGAGCCTATATATATGCCCTTTTCTGTAACCATGAAAGTAGTGAATATTTATTCATTGACAAGACTTGTGATTGGAGTCTAAACAAGTTTTAGCATATGCTAATATATCAGAGGTCAGCCCCCGTTCAAGGCTCTCTGTTGGTTTCCCTTAAAGTAACCTAGACCTTGACACGTATAAAAGAAAATACGTAATTCTTGCTTTCATCTTAATCAGCTTAAGCTTCTAATACCTTCTTATCTCTGTGACTAATCATTCAAGACATTGCATGCAGAATATGATATACCAAAACTCAATAAGCTGCATCACACATGATACCTAGTCCAGAAAGTTGAGATTATTGACTTTCTAAGTCGGGAAAAAGAATACTTAGTTCCACACAGCATAAACCTTGAGCTTCAAATATTTAGCGACGTTTGGCCCCCATTTTCTAAAACTCATTTTCAACCACACATTTTATGGAACTAACTATTTTTTATCAACTTTTCAACCACACATTTCAACAACTTTTTTTTTATCAAAATCTACTAAAAAACTGATTTTTATCTGAACAAAATAGGGGCTTAATTCTATCTGAATAATCTGTCTTTTAACCATGACCTATAAATCCTAGAGACGATGCACAAGGAACATAATATATAAAAATTAATATGCAGTAGAACTTGCTTATATTCTTGTTCTTGATCTTCATCTTGTCAACCAATTGCAACATTGTCAGCCTTTGGTCATTCTCTTGCGTATCTTGCAACAAAGATACCATAAGTTTTGCATGACCTGCAAATCATCTCCATTAAAAATGCAACATTTAATTTCAACAGTGAATGTAATTATTGGAGCAACATAAAGCCCCATGTTTGAGCCAAATTATTGTAGAATGAGAATGAAAAATATAGCCGTTATTGGGGCACACAAGAGATTGAAAATTTGAATTTAAATGTTGATATGATAGATAACGGTCATATTTTTCATTTTAATGAGATAATAATATAGATCAAACGAGGCCAAAACCTATAGATTAACAGTCACTCAAAATAAATTGGTTTTCAAACATCTTCCTTATCCTCCTTTTTCTTTTATTTCGTTTTTTTATTTTTAATTTTTTGTGAATTGGGGTGGGGATCCTCAACTAAAAGTAAGAACTCTTGTATGCAACACATTCATCACAAAGGAAGAATATGCATAGAAAGAAAGTCATCAGTATGCCTCAAAACCTAAACTTCATTTTTAAACTCCAACTTCATCCCCAGAATGTACTACATGACAAGGGGCAGCTGCTCTCTAAAAGCTTCTCATTTGTCGAATATTTAAGAAGATTTTTGCATTCAGGGGTTACACTAGATTGTAAATGATCATAAACCCCAATAGATTGAAAACTACAGCAGCACAAAGGTTGATGGCCCCATGTCAATGAGTTAATTGGATTCATGTGACCTCAATGGCTTCTTCGCCTCTTGTTTTCTAGTTTATATTAGTACAAGACAAATGAGATTCAATAGAAGGATAGATTGTCAAATTTTTTATTTTATTTTTGAAAATCAGGCTTCAATTAATCAATCTGGATGAAATTTGTGGGCTTTAGAGATAATCAGTCAAGCTATTAAAAAATACCAGGAAGGTGAGAAAGACAACTAAAATTCAGTCCAGAAGCTAGTGCTCAAATTATCTGTGTTTGAGAGTATACAATCTTTCCTCACAGATGGCAGGCTAGATATTCATTCTTTATTTTTTTTCCTTTTTGGGCTCCTGTAGAGCAACCGAAAGGCATCGTAATTGTTATTTCATTGTTTTTCTTGATTATTCCAAGTGCAGTGCGTTAATTTTCTGACTTCAGTTTTTCAAATGCAGGCTAAAAAAACTGCTGACAGCCAATCAAGGCATCAAACCAACAAGCAATGGTAAACTTTTTTCCAATTGAAAGATCCACATTCATCTCAAACACTAAAACCACTTTCTCAATATAAGTTGTTTCTATGATGCCTCACTGAAAATTATAAATTATCACAGTATTTATGTTTGTTTCACTTCTTAATTGGGAGAAACGAGGAGTTGCACTTTACAAATCAATAAAAGAAAATTTTGATTAGCAAAAAAGGAATACTTACCAGAGACATCCAATTCCTTGACCTCACTAGAGAAGGCACAGTTATCACACATTCCTGAGAAAGAATAAATGTAGATGCTTAGAATGGAATTTCAATCAAACATTGACAAAAAGGAGTGACATTAACTATTGATAGTCTCCAGCAACAAATTGTACCATTGCAGTCTTGTAAAGACTCAGTAAAGTGTCTGAAGAAAGCACCTCGACGGCATTGTGTTTTGGACTGTAAAAGAAACCAAAGCTGAATCAACAACTAAGGGGAAGGACCACGGCAGATCCAATATATTGTGGAGAAATTGGAAGTATTATGATCACTTTGAACACAAGGGTCACCCACATTTCCAGAAAAAGGAACATGGTGGCAGACTTCCTAGCAAACAAAGGGTTACAAGGGTCGCCTAAGCTTTAATCTTTGTGGTAAAATTGAGTTGTGCACGTCCCAATGGTATCTGGTAAA
Organism: Fraxinus ornus; assembly: GCA_903798235.1. Classification (NCBI taxonomy): domain Eukaryota; kingdom Viridiplantae; phylum Streptophyta; class Magnoliopsida; order Lamiales; family Oleaceae; genus Fraxinus; species Fraxinus ornus. The sequence goes on from CAIGRF010239362.1 coordinate 12,117, forward strand.
CCTTAATTAAAACTCCATCTACCTTTGACGAAGCTTTTTACTTGGATTTCAGTCAGATTTGATGGACAAGAGACAGCATCACTTAATATCTGATGGATATGAAGAGATTTCAGCCCAACTATCATTTTGTATTCCATTTAGCAGTTCTATTTATTCGCCTACACCATTTTCAGGATAAGTTATAGTAGAATACAGTGGTTATATTTTCTAGGTAGTTGGTAGTCACAGGGAATTTCTTTGATATCATCTTTGTGTTCTAGGTCAATGGAATTGGTGGCCACTTAAATATTCACATAATTATTAAAAATCCACTGAATAGTTTGCTCTAAATCACATAATGAAGTCAGTTGACTAAGTTTTGCTGGTTCAGACAAACAATAACGACATATATAAATGATTAAGCTAACAGATCTCAAGGAAAGGTGAGTTGTTTTTAGTGCACAATTTCTGAGGAAATATAATATTAACCAGAAGTATGGCCCAGTGAGATAAGCTAAATTATTATTATTTTTTTTTCAGGTGCCCAATTAATAACAAAAATCATACCAGACAATATCGCACGATGTCATAGAGATTCTGCAACCCGGAATTTTCATAGAAGACCATTGAGCTCTGCAGACAAAGTATTACTACACAGATTTCGTAACTTTCTAAATAATTGCAAAGTGCAGAAATTGACAAACAAAATTCTACCTGCCTAGGAACATCGGCTGGTCTAAAGTATAACAAACATTCAGAAGGAAGTCCGTCTCTTCCAGCTCTACCACTCTCCTGCAATAAGAGACGTTACGTTACAGAAAGAAAGACTGTAGTAAAAAGTAATCTTATAGTAGTAAAAAGAACCTGATAATACGTTTCCATTGATTTGCTTAAGCTGTGATGGATGACAAACCTGACTACAAGCAACCATCATATTATACATTAACAAAAAATATACTCATTAGTCATTATCATTCATACAACAAAAACCACATATATGCAGACTCGTACGCAAACTCACAGAGAGATCTATATTAAGTGCCAATTAAAAATCAGCACAAAAAACAAAATGATAATTCTTCAGCTTGCACTTATGTTCAAACAGGCTTTGAATAACAACAAACTGAGCCTCATTCCTAACAAATTTGGGTTGTTGACTACATAAATCCTTTATAACCACTCCATTCAATCCAGCGCTCACTCTACTGAAAGATTCACACAAATCAAAAATTTTACAACAACGTCAGGGCATTTTAATTTTGGGGTCTCTATTAATCAAAAAAATTAGTAACAAGGGAAAGGAAAAGGGATAAAAATTTGCACAAAAAGTAAATTCACTGGCATCACTGCAGCATGCATATTTTCCAACAGAAAAAAAAAATTATATTCAAATCACCCACAGAATTAGAAGGATAATGCTGCTTATTTGCCTTCATCATGAGCAAATTGCTTCAATTTTGGGAATTAGAAGGAGGTCTAGACATTTTCTACAGACACACAGAATGGCTTCTTTCTTAGATTTCATAACTCATACTCTACAATTAATGGGCTAACTAATAGGAGAATCTCGGGCACTAAAAGACATGGAAACTTCTTGGTTAGATAATACAACAACTGGACGAAGTACAGAAACTTCTAACGCTATCTTTGATTTTTTTTCTTTAGTTTTGGAAGGAGTTTGAAGTTATGGCTTCGTGAATGCAAGAAAATTGAAGGAAAATGTGCATGGCTAGTGGTGAGCATTCAGACATCAAGAGGTAGAACAAAATAAACAACAATCACTAACCATCTGGTTTGTTGATTCCCATGCCAAATGCAACCTGCAAAGAGAATGAACCTTAATAAAAAAAATTACATCATGACACTAAAGGAGCAGAATTTATCTTCACCTACCGTGCCAACAATGACTTGTAACTTGCTTTTGCTCCACCTAAGACATAAAAGACACCCGAGAGACTTAAGTCAAACATATGATAAAGCACGTAGAGACCACCCTTTAGCAATCATGAAGGCCAGTAATTCAGATCAAGACCAAGAAATTTGGAATGCTGAACAAGGTCCAAAATTCAATCACTTAACAGAAAGATCACTGTGTTCACTGTGATATGGATTTGATATTAATTTATCTAAAATTTCCTTTCCGGAAATAGATAAGCATAAAGTTATGTTTCCATCTCACTTGTATGCTTCGAATTCCCTGAACCGAAACAATCCACAACTGGACTAAAACCATACAATGCTAGCAGGAAAAGTAATTTCTAAAAATATCTGAAACTGTTAGTCTCTTTACATGTCAGATTCATACGATACCCCTAAACATTTATCAAACCATTTGAGCTTTTAAGCATCCTTCCTTTATTTTTGTTTTATTTTTCATTCATCCATATTAAAACCAAATGCAACACTCTCATTTTAAGCAGATGAAATTAGTAAAGGATATATACATAACCTAAAAGTTTTTTATAACCTCACAACCACAGTGGAATTATTCTTTCACCATCAGTACAAAAGTGCAAATAATGTGACAAAGCAGGCAGAAAGTATCATGGTCCACCAACATGAACAAATAAATTTCAAATTAGTGTACCGCAGATGAACTTTCTCACGAGAATTGACATCCATATCCGCATGATAGTAATCAGCCGAAATCCCCCTGTCACGCAATTCTTTTGCAACCTACATTATTGACAACAAGAAAAAAATCACAGCTTCTTGGATAAGGATCGCAAGACAAGCTTCTATTCAAAAATTTCAGTAGTCACCCATCCATGCAAAACAATTGAAAAGCTTAAGCAATTACAAGGGATGGCTATGCATCAGATTTTTCAGATGATAGATGACGATAAAATAAAAGAGAAAATATTAAATACCTGTTCACACTCCTTTCTGGAGAAGCAATACACTATCCCAGATTCATTATTTGGATATGAAGTTTGTATATATTCAGCTATTCCGTCAACTACTAACTTTCCGACAGACGATTTTTCTCGTACCTAAACAATATATTATGTAATTCTAATGCATATAATGTGCAGTTGAAGTTAATCAATCTAAAATTTAATGATTTACACAAAAGCGAAAGAAAATGAAATTGATGATAACTATACCATATAAAAGAGATTGGGCCTGTTCACGGTGCTCATAAATTTAATGCATTTTGGAATATGTAGCATCTCTATCAGATCATCTTGTACTTTCTTTGTAGCAGTTGCCTGGAAACAAACAACATATTGAAAACTCCAACAGTTAATAAAAACAATTCAGTTGCATGGAGCCAGAAGGAAAAGAAAAATCTATAATTATTTAACAATAACATGACATACAGTTAAAGCAATCAGAGGAACATCAGGAAACTGAGTCTTTAATATACCAAGATTCTTGTAATCTGGACGAAAATCATGGCCCCACTGACTACAGCAATGTGCCTCCTGTAAGAGATTTGAAAAGTACAACCAATCAAAATCAGTAATTGAGTGTATTATGCAGCTATTTGAATACTATATTGCAATTCAGCACTCGTTAACAAAATTATTTTACTTAACTTGCAACAAGAGTGGGACCAGCATAAAACCAAATTATCTATCTTTCTACACCATAAACTGACTGCACCAAAAAAGTGGAATGGAAAACAATGGAACAGTATGCTGAGATCACTGTCTGCTACGAATTTATGTACATGATAGATTATCTAAGATACCAAGTGGTTGCTTTATCCAATCAAAGCATTTTTTCCATCACTACATCCAGAATCAAAATGTCCAAAAGGGAAATCACTCATAGCAGATTTAAATAGAGTTTGATACTGTGGTCTAGAAAATTCCAAATTAACAAAATTGTAGCTGCTTAAAAATTTCTCAAAATATATGAGAAAACCTAGCACTGAATATATTCTCTTTCCCTTTTCTCGAATCCTGTTAACCCCTTAAGTTAATTTATCCTGGATCCTTCCCCTCTCCATTATCTTTGTCACTCCCTTATCTCACCTCTTCCCGGTGTCAACAATCAAAATTTGTACCCTATCATCGACCCCCAATTAACTCTCAATGTTTTATAAAATTTTGTCCCACTTTGCACACAAGTCCCTACCCCTAAATGGAAGTTCATCTTTTCGATCAAATATTTCATTAGTTACCAAAGCATTGAAACTTCGTCTGTCATAAAACTGTGAAATCTCTATTTAATTGTAATCCACTGGAACAAACTGGGAGAAAGTTCCACATCTCGAAGTTCCAAAAGAACACAATCTCCTCATAGTTGCATCTCTGTTTCCTCGTGAATCCACTGTAACAAGTTGGTATATATACACCTTTTGAATTTTCCAAAGAACAGGTTCTCTCAACATCTGTAGTCTATGTTTCCAACTAGTCCAGTATATCAAGCTTCATAGAAAATCAACTTAATAAACTCACTAACGTATAAAGACAAGTAATATGTGAACACTGATATCAATAACTCATCCAAGTCGTCCATAGATCACCAATTTGACAAGTAAAAATGATAAGTAGAGAGTGAGTCTGATTAATACATTTAAAAAAAAAAAAAGCTTATTAATCATACTTAAAATATTCATACATCAAGAGAACGAGAAACCTCTTTTAAGTATAAGAAAAACAAGTCTAGATGTATAATCAAGAATATATCACAATCTTCCAACCAAGAAAAAGTAAAGATAAAGGAAAGTCTTTTAAACCCCCTTGGTGTATAACCCAATAAAGAAGGCAAAAATTTTGTACTCACTAGTAGATCACCAAGTACTTTTTCTTTTTCTAAATAAATTCTACACTTCCTATCTATCCAAACTCCCCAAATAAAAGCCAACACCACAGCTTTCCATGTAACATCAGTCAAACTACTATCCTGTGCCTTATTCGCATAAATGAGGACAAGGACAATTAACAGAGTGTACCATATAGAGTTCAGTAAAATCATGCAATCTGTATGCTTACATCAATAGAAATTAGAGATAGGCGACCAGCATGATGACATTTTTCAAGTTTTGACATAAATCTCTTGCTTTTTGATATCTTTTCAGGTGTGACGTACAATATTTTGAGCTCCCCTTCACCCTTTTCAAGAGCTTTATATATGAACTTCTCATCTTCCTTGCTTGTTGTTGACGTCAACATGAATGATAGAATACCTAATGCAGCCAAACTCATTACCTAGTGCAATGATCAAAGTCAGAGAAACAGTTCTGTTTCACTACTAAAAAGACATCAAATAGTAGGCCAACCTGATCTTGAATAAGAGAAAGTAAAGGACTGACAACAAGAGAGACTCCATTGCGAAGGACGGCAGGAAGTTGGTAGCACAGACTCTTGCCTCCACCAGCAGCCATTATTACCAGGACATCTCTTCCACTCATGATCGCATTTATAATCTGTTCATAAAGAACTGTTTAGTGGTGGACTACTGTGGAACAATCTTAGACAAAATCAGCAGCATGTAAACGAACATAAAAAACGAACATAAAATCTTCTATTGGCATGTAACCGAAACAACTCAACCTGAAACAATGATGTTTTCCCCCGATGAGTACCACAGAATTAAACAATTGAATCCAGTCAACCTTCTAAAACTTTTATACAAGGTAGTTGTTCAGTAAGTAGATTAGGACAAAATCTTTTTCTGGTTTTTATCTTGATGTTAACCCAAATAACTAACAAAGAGAGACTTTTTTGCATTGTTTAATTTGTTATTATCAGTGCCTTGGGATTTCGTTAGGAAGGAGACGTAGATTCTTGAGATATCAGAAGTCCTATTTAATGGGCACTTGGAGACATAAATAATTATCATCAGGAAGTGAACCCACATTTTTATATTGCACCAATCAGCTTGAGAAAATCGAATGAATGAAGAGAGTAAAACATCAATGTCAGTTGTGGTACACTATCTGTTAAATTTCCAAATTATCAATCAGGAAGTGAAACAATGAAATTGCCAAAAACAACCTCTTGTAGCAATGTGGCAAGGACATTTTCATGAGAGAAGTCATTGCAAAAGTATTTTGTATTAGTACCATCACATATTCCCTTCAATTTCTAGTAGTATAAATAATCTGTTTTCAAGGTTTTAATACATAAGAAATGGATTATACGTACTGAACTCTATCAAATGATGATTGTGCCAAAAGGAGGAAAAGGACAAAGAAACATAATTAACTGGAATACCAGGTCAAGCCTGTAAAAAACTTTTGAGCATTCTTTCAGTTAAGCATTAAACAGCTTAATATCAAAGAGTTGCATTGATCACATTCACAAAGATTAATGGTTTAACACATGCACCCCTGAGCATGTTGGCTAAGCTTAAGAATAGCAAGCATGGATGAGTTACTTATTTCTTCAAAGCAACAGAAGTCTGTCAAAGTAAGCCTCTGTTTGCCCAAATTTTCTATAACTCAATTTTCCCCAAACTCATTTTCGACCACACAGTCTCCAAATAAAATAATTTTGCTGGTGGGACCTCCAAAAAATCACTTTTCACGAAAGCTATTCTAAAAAAATCTATACCAAAGAGAGGCTAAGTTGTTTACTTATAAGAAAACCGTTAAAGCTTAGACAAACCACCTCTTTACCCAGAATGTCTTCAAATCAACCTCTTTCCTTCTTCAAGTGAGCCTTACAGAGTAAAAATTGAGAAAAATGTGACGGAAAGTACTAACCTCGCGCTGATTTACGCGATATGAAGATATGCCAAAAACATTAAACCTAATGTCATCAGCCCGGGAGTCCCATTCAAAAACTCCAGACCAGTTCTTCACAGAAACAGAAGTTTCATCCTCACCACAGCTTCTAGACGATTCAAAATGTTCTAACAGAGCTTTCAGTTCAGATTGTCTCTCATACAGCTCTTCTTGCTGATCAAGCAACGACTTTATTTGGCCTGAACAATCAGAGAAACAGATTAAGCCCCAGCTTGGTACATGTTCTCTAGAACTCATTTTTCCCCCAAACCTCATTTTAAACCACACGTTACTGCACGTGAACGGTAAATTTTTCTTCTTTTTAACTGCACATTCTTCAAAAAATACCACTTTCCACAAAATCTATTCTCAAAAATCTTCATCGAACAAGCCCTAAGGAAACTAAAACATAATAATTAGGTATCTAAACATTATTTTTTAACATACAAAAAGATACCTTGAACATCTTGGAGCTTCATTTCAACGTCGAGCAGCTCCTCCAAAAATTCTTCTTTACTTCCCATTTTAAACTCTCTCTTTTTGTGCGAAATATCCTAATTAAGAATTGAAAGGAAAAGTTAACACATGTGGATTAGCGACAAAATAGGTCTCGCATTATAAATTGCAGGTGTTAATCCTGCGAATCGAGTTTGCGTTCTTGATTCTATAGAATGGAGGGTTTTGGAACGGGAAATACACAAAAATGGCCAAAACAAACCAATAGCCATTCAAAAATGGGAAATTATAAAAAATAAGGTTTAAAGTTTACTTTTTAAAAATCAAGTGCAAAGTTTTTTTATTTAAAAATCGATTAATATATTAAAACATAATCCTAATTCCAAACAAAATATAAATCATTTCTATTTTATTTCTCCTCTTCGATTCTCGCCTCCTTCTCTATCCTCTTCTTCATCGTCGTCGTTGCGCCTCCCCTCCCCTCCCCTCACTGTTGTCCCAACAGCAGCGAAATCGCTGCTGGGGGTTGTGTGGTGGTGGCGATTTTGTGGCGGGGGTTGTGTGTTGTGTGTTGTGCGTTGGTGATTATTGTTGGTAGATTTATGGTGGTCGTGGTCGTGTGGCGGTGGCGATTTTGTGGCGGGGGTGGCGAAGTTGGTGATTATTGTTGGTGGTGTGTGACCAAGTATTTAGTTATCTGTAACCAAATATTTAATCTGTGAACTAAAAATTTTGACAATATGTGACTGAAAAATAATCTGTGACCGACAAATGTGACTCAAAAATAATCTGTGACCAACTAATTTAAAAATCTGTGACCTCGAAATAATCCGTAATAAAAAAAATTTGACGATATGTGACCAATAAATAAATCCGTAACTTATAATTATGAATTTGTGACCAAAATTTGATGATATGTGACCAATAATAAATCTGTAACTTATAATTATGAATCTATGACCATTAATCATAAAATGTGACTTTATTTAATAAATATTTTTAATTAATTAAATGTATAC
>CAIGRF010239362.1:27842-41654 GCA_903798235.1 Fraxinus ornus
TTTTATTAGAAAATTACCACCACCATGGAATAATTATTTTCAGAATAAGATTAGAGAAAAACAAATTGGAAGAAATGTAGAAGCCTATACTTTATGATTTATAATAAGAACTATAAAAGATGAAATAATAAAAAATATAAAAAATTTAAAAAGAAATATTTTAAACAAAAAAGAAAATATTTTAAAAGAAAATATAAATCTTATAATAAAAAACCATTAGATAAAAAACGATGTAAATGTTGGAATTGTAATGAAGAAGGACATATAAATACTGAATGTCCAAAAAAGAAAGTTAGAATATTAATTACAGATTTTGATCAAATTAGAGATGAATGTGAAAAAGTTAATATTGAGGAAATAGAAACTGATTAAGAAATTTTTGAAGAAAAATCAGATTCAGAAGAAATATCAAGTGAAAACGAATAAAAGAATTATAAAATATAATTACTTTTAAAATTATTCAAAAACTTGAGGACGTGTTCTGCAATAAATGATCCATTTCATTAAGGGTAAAATTGATTTTTTAACAAAACCCTATAATATTAAGTTTTAACCGGACATTCTTAATAATCTCCCGTTTTGGAACTGCATTGGAGGTGCTGGGAAGGCAACTTTTCAGGCCTGTTGTGTTGTGTTCCAAATGTGAAGTGTAAGGGAGTGTTTGGTCCGATTAAAATTTGATTTTAATTTAGGTTAAAATCAAATAATTAATATTAAACACATATTTTACATTTTTTCAAATACACATTTTAAAAATTTCTATCACAATTTACTAAAAATCTGATTTTAATTCACACCAAACACCATCTAAATAAGGCCGTCAATACCCTATTGTTTAAAAATTTTATTAGTCACATATGTTAAATGGGAAAATTACCTTAAACCCTTCATTTAAAAATTCAATTTCATAAATCAGGTGCTAATTAATTTTTTACAATAACCAAATGTTAATTACTTCTTAATGCACTCTTATCCCCCCCTCCCTCCCCCCACAATCCTCGTTATCCCACTCCCCTAACTACCCAACCCCATTCTCAATTGTAAATATCTGTTTTGTGGGCAGTCCCTCTTCTCTCTCCAAAGCAATCTCTCCCTAAACCATGAAGACGATCCTTTGAGATATGTTGAGACAAAGGTTGTCTGATTTTACTTTTCATATACATTGGCGGTATAAGTGGACGTAATGAGACACATTTGCATAGATGGATAACATGAGAAGATATCACAAGTGAAATGGATGGAAACTACTATACTAACTTTGAAAAATGTTAGTCAATATTATAAAATAATTTCAAATAGTATTTCAGTCTTGAAGATTGTTTAATCAGACCTAACAAATAGCTTGAGACCCTTGGGATTTTGATTCATCTTTCTTTTGAACTTCGATCTTCTGCTTTCCTCGTGCTATGTTTGTAATGCGAATAGGGAGCTTGTTCAGTTAACCTTAAACAAGGACCATTTGCGCACATAAAGTATAGGTTGAGGACCTCCATTATGTTAGGGTCCATATTTGCGTCAAATTCCCATATGAAAAAGCAATTTTCTTCACATGTTGAAGAAGTGTTCGCAATCCATTTAAATATAATAAAGAGATGAAAAATGAATGATGAAAAAGTGGGTAATATCGGTGGTTAGTGTTCTAAAAAGCATCTAGTCATGTTGTACGCATTTTATAACATTGCTTGTAGATATATCAAAATATGAATAAAAAATAGATTGAGTATTTATGCTATTTATAAATATGAATGAGTAATCCTTGCAATATGCATGCCTACATGGTCTATTTGGTATCTTATATAGTGGCGAAATGGCTCGCGTCTCGAGGGAGCCCGGGCGAGCCCATTTTTGGCCCGTTAATTAAAAAAATCGAAAACAGCAAGAAGAGAGGGAAAAGGAGAGGGTTTTAACTTTTATTTAATTTATATTACGTATATTTAAATTATTTAAGAAAAAAATTTAGATTTGACACAAAAAAAACTCAAACGGCTAGGCTGGGCCCGCTAAGGCTCGAGCCAAAAGCTCGGGTCGAACCGAAATTTTTTGTTCGAGCTTTTGCTTGAGCTTTTGCTTTGCTCAGCTCAACTTCGGCCAAAAAAAGCTTTAACATTTTTTGCTCAAGTCGAGCCCGAGCTTTGAATTTCGACTCGTTAACATGACTAATCTTATCACAACTTTCTCATCACAACATTTCACGAAAATTTATAGCACTTGTTTGATTTTGATTTTTTCAAAATTATTTATTCTTACACATTTTTTTTAAAAAAATAATTTGATTGTCAACACATAATATTTTTAAAATTTTAATTATAGCTCATGTTTCGTGAGATTAAAACCAGATTTTTAACAGATTTTAAAAATAATTAATAAAATGTGTGGTTAAAAAATTATGGACCCCGTGAAATATATGATTAAAATTTAGAGGAAATTACATGGGTCCAGGGATTTAAACTTCATAATTCAAAAATCAGGTACAAGTTTTATTTAATCAAAAACCAGGTTTGAATTAAATATTTAAATAATACTATAATACCAATATTTCAAACCCTAATTCATTTTCTCTCACACTCTCCTCTCTCTCTCCATAGTCGACCGTCGCCGCGCCTCCTCCTCCCTCTCTCCCTCCCCTCGCTGCTGCTGGGGGTTCCCAACAGCAGATTTCCTAGCTGCAAATCGCTGCTGCAGCGATTTGGCCGGATCGCTGCACCAGCAGCGATTTGGCCGGCCCAGCAGCAGATTTCCTCGCTGCAAATCACTGCGGTGCAGCGATTTTGCCGGATCGTTGTCGCTGCCAGCGATTTCGCTGCACCAGCAGCGAGGTGCAGCGATCCGGCAGTGATGGTGCAGTGATGGTTCTATGATGCTGTGGATGGGAAGGTAGTGCAGTGAGTTTTGTGATGTTGTGGGTGTGACAGTGGTTGTTCTGGCGTGTGAGGTATTGGTGGCGTTGCTGCTGATAACATAGGTGGTGGTGCGGCGATGGTGTTTAAGTTGGAGAGGGTGGTGGGATTATGTGGAGTTCAGTTTGTGTCGGTAGTGGAGTTGGCGGCTTTCATTGGTGGTGGTGGTGTTGGTGCTATTGTGGTGGTGTCGAGGTGAGGGTGGTCGCAAGTGGCGGTGGTATGTGACCAACTATTTGGCGTATGTGACCAAAATTTGGTAATCTGTGATTAAAAGTATAATCCGTGACCAACATTTTGTTATCTGTGACTAAAAATTATATAATATGTGACCATGAAAAAATATGTGACCAACTAATTTTGAAATATGTGACCGTGTGACCTATAAATTTTGATATGTGACCACCCAATTTTGAAATTTGTGACCAATTAATTAATCGTGACCTATAAATTTTGATATGTGACCAACTAATTTTAAAATCTGTGACCAATTAATTTATTGTGATCTATAAATTTTTTGAAATGTGACTGTCGAAAAAATTGTCGGAATCAGAGCAGTCGTCGGAACGATTGCCGGAGAAGAGCGGTGGTCGGAACGGTCGCCGGAATAGTCCCCGGAACGATAAGGGTGGTGGAGGTGGGGTGAGTTAATTATATTATATTAGAATTAAATATTTAATAATAAATTGATTTCATAATTTATTATTTAAAAAAAAAAAAACCTGATTTTTGAATTTTTAAACTATAAACCTGATTTGTGAATTTAGAAACTTAAACACCTTATTTTTTATTTTTTCCCTAAAATTTATTGTTGACTTTAAAAGTTTGATTTTAATTATTTGCGGATATAGACATATTCCCTAAAAAAAATATTTTTCACAAAATCGCTTAACAAAAAATCAAATCGTGCATGATAATTTGAAATTATTATTAACAGACAATTTTGCCGTTGAAATTCATAAGACGACTTTGCCCTCACCCCAATCCCCACCAGCCGTCCAGCGGTCTATCAACACGCACAGCACAACTTGGTCATTTCACCCTTATCCTTCTTCCTGTGTGCCATCCCATCCTCACACGAGTGACACAACACAGGTGTCGGTCGCACGTGCCACTCTCACCCCAACTCCATTATCACTGGCTTCGATGAAACCCCTTGTCTCTCTAAATTCTTCACTCAAATCCAACACTCCACCTGCTTCACATATATATACAGTATATCTATAGAGAGAAAGAGTGTGATCTTCAATTTTATTTCCATATCACAACTTTACAGTTCAACATCGATTACTTTCTTTCTCTATCACTCTTTCTTAGCCGAGCAGCTGCAATTACACGGATCAAATCTACCATCGCTACTATCACCGCCAGGTACTTTTTACTTTGTTAATTTTTACTAAAAATTGCTTTACGTTATTAATTTTGATTCTGTCCTTAATAGTATGAATATAAGCAAGCTTACTGGAAAATAAACCAGATTTTCCTTTTCCTGTTCGAATTGAGCTGTTTCTCAGGGAAATTATGAAGTTAAAGATGTTTTCAGCTGTTTGTACTGTGTGATTTGCATATTGTACTTATGATTTTACTGTTTCTGGTAATGAGCGGAAATGTTGACTAATTTTGATCCACCTTTTCTGAACGAGTTACAAAGTAAAACTGAATTTTGGATTAATCCTTCAATTTTTCTACAACTTACCAGATATGCATTTTGTCTATTATTTGACGTTACTATATTTATCTGTCTCTTATTTAGGTGATGATTTCTTGCTACCTATAATTTATTGTTATCATGTGCAATTACTGTAGTAGCAATGTAGTCATATGGCTTGTCTCAACTGGTAATCCATTATCAAAATGTTGAGAATTAATAAAATTGGATGCTAAAGGTCTATTAGTAATGGGGTGTGGTTCTGTGAGTTCTAATTCTTGCAACTGCCATTAACATTTTTGAGACACTCAAAAATGGTAATAGCGAGAGTTATTAAAAACGACGGATAAGTGAGATAGGAAATACAAGGCTGTCTAATCAGGAACATAGAAATTGAAAGAATCAATCAATCAAATGGTTGGAGTTTCAATCTTCAAAAGCCTGTAATTGTCGCAACTTTTTGTTTCATCCATAGTTTCCAAAAGTATTTTGCTCTTATTTTTGAATATTGTGCATCGTTGGGAGGCTACTGGTCCGAAAATTGTCTAGCTCGTTACCTGATGTCACCGTGATAGTAAAGAGAAGAAAAAGGGGAAAAGGCTGCCAATTCACGTTTTTATATTTTGCTGTCACATGGAACCTTATGTCACATTTTTTTGCTCTCCAGTTGTGGCATCTATTATTTTCATTTCTTTTGTTATATTCCAATTTTAATTTTTAAGGGATGCTAGTCCTGATAGTTGTGAATAATACTTCACAGATTCTTTTAGTCTCTCTTTGCATGTAGAAAGTTGTTATTGGATATTACATTAAATAAATAAAGCAGAGTAGGTCTTTTGCCTTCTAGGAAGTAGATAAAAAATTGGAATGCCTATAAGCGTCAATTCAAGGATTGTATTTTTTTAGTCTAAGCTAACGAGAATAATCGTAATTGAAGTGTCACCGAAGTGCACCTGTCTTGGTTTTGCTGTATGGAGAGAGAATTTGGGAAAGATGCTCGTGTATAAGTGATAAATCAAGTATAAAATTATCTTAAATTCACAAATGGGATATGCTTCTTATGGCTTTTGCAGAGTTCCCATGTTGGTAGAGAAAGTTAAATGAATCAACAGTGGCTAATAATGAACTATCAGAGTGCTTCTCCATGAATGAACTATTTGTTGTTGTTAAGATTTGGGGTTCCGTCTTAAAAGGTCAACCTTATTAAGAGGAGTAGCCCAAGATCTTTATTAATTGGTCTGTGTCAACATCATTTATCGATGTGAGATATATATCCCTTAACACGCCCCCGCAAGATGGTGGCTCATTTGAGCAGACCAATCTTGAAATTCACGTGCTCATTTTAGAGTCTTAACGGGATCGAATCGCTCGTTGGAGCATAATGAGCTCTAATGTCATGTTAAGATTTGGGGTTCCATCTTAAAAAATCAACCTTATTAAGAGGAGTAGCTCAAGATCTTTATTAATTGATTTGTGTCAACATCATTTATCGATGTGGGATATATATTCCTTAACAGTTGTGATAACAAAAAAGCGTAAAAAAATGGTTTTGTTGATGCAAGATGTTGATTTTGGTGCAAATTTTAATGGGAAGGATAATTAACAGAGAAACAATGACAAACATAATTATGGAGACGAGTGAGTGCATGAGCTAAAAATAAAATGATAGAAGTCATATTGACTGATTAGGTATGTGAGCATGGAAACTGACTTGAGTTGTGCATGACATGACATGGATACGTTAAAATTAGGACAGAGAATTCATATGACACATTCAGAATTAACTTATTCAGTGTCTAAGTGTTGTGTCCGCGCGCGCGCGCGTGTGTGTGTGGGGGGGGGGGGGTGGTAAAATTTTAATAATATGTTAGTCTAAAATCTCATCCATCTTCTTTCAATGCCTTCTCAGCGAAATCTTTAGCATTTGATACTTGGATTATTTAAAAAATTATACACATTTAAATGTTAGATTTACTGTTTTGCTTGCTCTTGCAGTGTTATTTCAATTAGTGATTCATTTCAATGATGCCAAAGGAGCAAATATGTGTCTTAAAAGTATTGAGAGCAACAGATAACCAGTGCATGGTTGATACACTCTGCCTCCTTGTGCGTTTTAATTCCATCCGGTTTATTGAATGATTTGTAATTTGATATACAACTGCAAAGGACTTACATGGTTCAAATTGTGTGTTCCCAAGTTAAAATGTGGTCTAAATGGTTTAATGATTTAGGAGGGGAACAATCCTCAGATTGCCAATATGAGGTTTTCGATAGAAAGAATGGAAGCCGTACGTTGACAGCTTTAAGGAGATAAGTCATGGGTTATCAAGTGGAAGTACCTTGCTAGAGTAGTATTTGTATGCTCGAGAATAGGATGTTTGAGTTTCAATGTTAATCACGATAATTATTTTTTTGTCATTGGTTCTCCTGTAAGTCTTATTACTATCTAGAAACACTAACCAGGCTGATAAAGTTTGTTGCTTCTTGTTAAGTACTGTCAATTACTGAGGGATTACGCCAACATTTTTGGGTGCAAATTTTGGTCCCACTATCATTTAATGTGTCATACTAAACGATAATAACAGCAAACCAAGCCCTTCTCCCAATAAACTTAGGGTCGTCTATACAAATCTTTTTCTGCTAGGTGTTCTGTTCATTGTGCTCCCATGTAATGTGTATTAGGATATGTTTGCATAAGATTTGACTGAGCTTTACATTTGGCTGTTAACCTTCCACAGCATTCCTCCTTTTGCCTGGACTTGGTAGTGGCTATGAAAAACTCATGTTATGTTAAGCATTCTAAACAAATGCTTTGTAGAGTACTAATTGTGTTTGCATTACTAGAACTGGACAGTCCTTGGTCATGACTCATGACTAGCAAATTATTATTCATCCATTAATACTGAATGTCCATTTGCCACATTTGTAAGGATTTTCTTCCAGTGTTTGTAAAAAAGATAGATGTTTGTAGTTATGAAGTCATTTTTATTTAATTATAATAATATCTATTTGACAATATTAATTTTCTCTCTGGGGCCTTTTCTTATCTTTCTTACAGCAGCCAATTTATGGCATCACCAACTTGATAACTTCATGAGTGCCTGTCCACAGGAACCCTCCGTACAGCTTTGCACTTCTGATGTTTTGCGGTAACCTTATTATACCCGACCAGTGCCAAAATGAGCAGCTTCTCTGTGAATTTCTCCCAACCATTGATTTTATGCATCTTACTGCTTCACACTCTTGCAAAAGAAATCGAGGCTCTCGATCCTGATGGTATTTTGGTTTATCTTTGTTCAAGTCCTTTCTTCATTTGGCTTGCTGTCTAATATTTTATATTCAACTCCTATTTTCATTTGCACTACATCAAATATCGCGGTATAAGTTTTTAACTCTACTCCTGTTTTCAATTGGCACAAGTATCCATGTGATTGACAAAGTAGACCTAAATATTTTCACACTGATTCATTTCAACTTTGACCAAATATTGTATTTCAGTTATGCAATCATTATGATGCATGAGTCCCTTGAAGTAGATTAAGCTTCTAGTTGTTATACAGCCTGGTCAGATCTTTGCATTCATACAATTTCTGTTCAATTCTTTTTAACATTTTGCATAATGGAAGGTCACAGAATCTTGAAATATCATTGTTATAATGTAGTTGCACAGTCTGCACCGCGAAGGTGATGAGAATGCTCAATTCCTGTAGGCTGGTTTATCATGTTAGCATAATCTTTGAAGTAGGAATTTTTAGATTTGAAAATTGCTTTGCTTTGTGATTTGCAGGCCAAGCTCTAGTTAACTTTAGGACAGCCATCGTTAGCTCAGATGGTATTCTGCTGCAGTGGAGACCAGAGGATCCTGATCCATGTGGCTGGAAAGGAATAAAATGCGAACCCAAGACAAAGAGGGTTACAGCCTTGTGAGTTCCATGAAATTAAGATTCTTTAAATCTTATCGGAATTTATGAAGTGTCAAAAATTTACTTAGTCATTGGACCAAGAGTACTTATTTTCTGAGTTGTTCTATTTATTTTTTCCTCCATTTCAAATATAATGACTTTATTTTTTGCGACAATAAACATTTGGCTTCAATTACCAAAAAGCAGATGTTTCATTTCATTAGTTATCTAAGTTACTCTCAATATAATATCTATATCTGTAGTTCTTGTACATTCTAAGACCAATTGGCAATGACACGGTCACTTATCTTGGTTTATGCCAATCATCAAGAAAGTAAATGGAGAACTACACAAAATACTCCACTTTTCAACTCCTAACTAAATTATTGTGCCAAGTCCAACCAAGACTTTCAGTTTGGGACAGACGTAAAGAGTAATTATTGCTCGCGGAATGACCAAATATAAAAAGTATATATGAAGCCAAAAGATTTCTTCTTTCCACTGATTGTTAGGTGTCCCATAATCCTGGTCATCTACATCACCACAGTATACAGTTTTAGCTCGTGCATTGATACTACGATCAATTTATATAAGAAATTTTTGGAACTAATATTTTCATCAAAATCAAAGATTTTGATTCTATATTAAGCAACAATTCTCTTTCTTCTCCTCTCTTCTTTCGTTATATGCTACAAGTTTTCTTCTTCTTTACTTTTAATATTAACTTGGTTTTTTATCAAGTTTTTGGTTGTGAACATTGCATTTCATTTCATTCAAGCTGTGGATACATGACTGCACTCTCAATATACTGTATAATTGTTTTATGCATAAATCTATTGCTAAATGTTATCAGTATCATCAATTTTCCAGGAGCCTTCCTAACCACAAGTTGAGTGGCCCCATATCACCCGATATTGGGAAGCTAGATAGTCTGCAATTTCTGTATGTCTCTTTCACTTCTTCTTTCACATCTTATTACTACGCCTACCACTGATAATAAGATGAACCAAATTTGTCTAGAGCTCTTCATGGCAACAACTTATATGGGGAAATCCCTCCAGAACTGGGAAACTGTACACAGTTGCAATCAATGTAAGTAGAGCTAGCGGTTCTTGCTTCTGAAGTTTATGCTATTTTCAACATTACTGGAAGCTTAGTTTTAATAATTTTAATCCTGAAAACATAGTAAAGAACGTGGTTATGTTACTTGAAGTATCTAATTGATGATCTTAAACTTAATTATTTTAACAATTTGCTCATCTCTACTAAAGGAACTGCATCAAAGGACCGCATTGAGTTTATTTAAATTTCACAGCTTTTGTTAATTTTAAGCATGTAGACTAGATTAATGAATATTCTTGTTAGTGAGTAGTGTAATAATATAATATGTCTAGTATGTTATGTTGGTGTCAATGTTTCCCGTCCCTCTTCCACTCATAAAACAAAAGCTAGGGAAACTGATTTTTAATTTCTCAAACCATGTCTAAACGTCGAGCACTTTTGAGTCTGATGGATTCTGGCAGATTGACCAGAGGCTTGGTTGTTTCATTTGATTGAAGAAGCTAATTTGTCTTACTTTTATTCAAATTTTTGAGTGATTAGTAGATGAGCTGAAAAATGAGGATTCATAATTGGAATATTTTCTCTTCACCATCATTGTTAACCTTTCTATTTCATTTATTTATTAAAATTTTGTGTCAAGTGAAACATTCCTGATTCTCTTTTTATACAGATTTTTGCAGGGTAACTACTTAAGTGGATTGATTCCCAATGAATTGGGAAACCTATCTCAGCTTGAGAATTTGTGAGTAATTTTTGCAATTGCTTAATTGTTAGTGTTTTGTAGTCTGAATCTTAGCTTTCTGAACTCTATTGATAAGATGTTTAATTTCCTGTGAAAATTACATAAAGCTCTCACGTGCTGCCAGGAGCTTGACAGGCTCTATGCGAAAAGCCCATAGCTGATTTATTCCCAATTAGTTTACCTTTTGTATCATGGAATATCAAAAGGGAGGAAATTCCCTTCTCCAGTGATTAAACCGGATTTTGATCAGCCTGAATGAACACTTTTGCGTGATGTTCCGGTTGGAGGAAAAAATATTTTATTTCCAGTGATTGCACAAGAGTAATTTTTATCTGAATGGTGGACCCAAAGGAGCACATTAATGTAATAATTGGCGACGTGGGTCAAAATATAACAACTATATATATTACTAAGTGAATGGTCAATAAGATGCAAAGTAAAAAGAAATGAATGCTTGAAGATGAATAAAAACTCTCTGGCAAGTATGCCTTAGCTCAAGTCTTTATGAAGTTTTTTCAAGCTAATCGGAGTTGGTGAATGTTGACTTCCTCCCCAAAAGCCTTTTTTTTCTTTTCCTATTCCCCTCTTCTTTTGCTTTCAGTGTTACTTGAGAATATCCTGTGTATTGATTATCTAACAACCAAGGTTCTTGATTATATTTTGTCAAGACTGATAAGAAATTGTAGGCAAATATTGCATACTTCTGAATCTCTATCTACACAGCATGTGGCCGGATTATCTTAAATGATAGATGATGAGAAATTTCTTATACACAAAATATGCATGCTTAAATGACAACAGAATTTTCTTGAGGTTAATTGTATATTTCTCCTTTTTTTGGCACCTGCAGGGACCTCTCAAGCAACTCTCTCAGTGGAAACATTCCTGCTTCGCTTGGAAAATTAAGCAAGCTTTCGAGTTTGTGAGTACCCTAATACTTTCCAAGTTACATTATAGTCCTGGATGGTTTTCTTTGGTATAATACTTACTGTTGTTTTCTTAATATGTTTGAAGCAACGTGTCAACAAATTTTCTGGAGGGACCAATACCATCTGATGGTGTACTTGCCAACTTTCATAATGAATCGTAAGTACTAAATTTTAGTGATTTTGTATTTAGTAGTCTAAATGTGTCACCATGCATGTGGTCTTTATTGTAAACTCCTATTTGTCTGTAGTTTGCCATTTTTCTTGTTAGCCTGGATTATGTCTTGTTACTTGCTACCCTTCCTAGTTTGTTTTGATTTGATTTTATATTCTTTATAAGTGACAACAAAAGAAGAAAATAGTAAAATTTTGAAAAAAATTCTTCATTTTCTATATAAGAAATGAAAATGATGTCAGAGAATATAGTTTTATTTGGTCTTCTTAATTTTACTCGTAGTTTCATCCTAAACCAATCGTATAGGAAGAATCAAACCTTTTGGCATTATTGTCTAATTTCTTTTCTGATGAATTTCTCTTTTCTTTCCTTCTTCCTCAAACCAAACCAACCATTAGATCCCTATAACAGGTAATCTGTTCACATCCCTGGTCGATGCAGTTGAAGCTGTAGCAATGTACCATACCTTGCAAGTTAAAGTTGATACTGAGTGCATAAATTGCTTTGAAATGTAAGCTACGAAGAATGTTAGTCCTTGCTACTTGTGGGAAGTTGGTTTACAGAAACTAACTTTGACATCTTATGAAAATATTGGCTATCCTCATATTTGGACCACCAAGTTCTCTGTTTTCCAATATGATTCTTATTGCGTCCTTGCAAGTGTCTCTTTTAGTTTTTTCTGCTAAAATCTATGACTTCTTTTTCTTAACAATTCAATGCTTCTCTTGTAGCTTCGTTGGCAATCGTGAATTGTGTGGCCAGCAAACCCAAGAATGCAAGAAGAATGGCAACGATTCTACAGCATCTTCCCAGCCTACTGGTTCTGGTAAATTGTTTGTTTTGCATGGGAGATTGTTTATTTACTGTCTCATTTTATTTTCCAGTTGCTTATTATGTCAAAAGTATATTATGAGCTTCTGGAGCTTTTACTTGGTGATAGTATAAACAACCTAGGCTCATCTTAGCATATCGTATCGAACAACCATTCTTCAGTGTCCTACTCTCCAAGCAAATTAACCTAAATGTAATCCAGTATAATGCATATTATTGGATGAACATCCCTTCAACTGACATTTATAGGCATGACTCTTATCATCTTCATAATTGATTAGAACATATCTCAGTGGTCATGCCTCATACCAAGATTTAGAATTGCTGTTGTAAATTGAACTTTCCTGTTTCATTTTATTCATAAAGCTCTGGACTTCCTCTCAAAATGGGTTGCACCAATCCATTGTGTATGTCAAACCATGACTCATTGATAAAATCTAATTTAATCTTTTTGATGAGTATTCAATCAAAATTGTCTAAAAGGAGATAAAGGAGATGAATCCAAGCACACATGATGATAAAAAAGGTAGAGAGCCCCACAAAAACAAAAGGAAAAAAAAAGCAATTACAAATTTACAACAGCATCCTAGATGAGTATCACCCACATTTAATCCTAGAGTTTATGAAGGTTGATATATCTTCTGTTCTCCAAAAGTATACAAAAAGAAAATGAAATGATGCTCTTGATATTCACTGCAGATACTCAATACTATCAAAATTTTGTTCACTCATCATTCCTTTCCTTCCATGAGGTCTATATAGCTAAGAGGTTCCACCTTCCATACAAAATAGAGCGTCGAAGCAAAAAAAAAAAAAATCCTATTGAAGCCAGTGAGTTATTTTTTTGCATTTGTTTGTTGAGTCTGACTATTCATCAAAAATATAATTTTAATGATGTGAGAGCGAACTATGTTTTGATTGTTATCAACATTCATGACTTTTGGATTCCTTTTATCAGATAATTCTTGTCCCCATCAAGGTATGAAGCCTTCTGCAAGAGTATGTGGATCATGAATCTTTGAAATGACAGTCATGAATCTTATTGTAATTTAGATGGAAAAGAAACTTGTCTTTCATTGAGAGAATGATACACACATATATACAAAAGAAAGGAAACTATCTAAGGAAACTATACAAATTAGGAAACTATAATTAAGCCTATAATTAAGCTAATTTACTGGTTGTACAACACTCCCCCTCAAGTTGGAATATAGATATTAATCATGCCCAACTTGTTACAAAGATAATCAACCCGAACCCCATTTAGAGCTTTTGTGAAGATATCCTCTAATTGTTCTCCAGTCTTCACATACCCTGTAGAAATCAAACCTTGCTGAATTTTCTCCCGAACAAAATGACGATCAATTTCAATGTGTTTAGTTCGCTCATGAAACACAGGATTTGATGCAATATGAAGGGCAGCTTGGTTATCACACCACACTTTTGCTGGAACTGCAGTTTTGAGACCTATTTCAGTTAAAAGCTGATATATCCAAATTATCTCACACACAAACTGTGCTATAGGCCTATATTCTGACTCTGCACTCGATCGTGACACAACGTTCTGCTTCTTACTCTTCCATGAGACCAAATTTCCTCCAACGAAAACACAATAACCTGATGTGGACC
>CAIGRF010239362.1:46611-58074 GCA_903798235.1 Fraxinus ornus
CCACAGATTTCTTTTCCTCCATATTGTCAAATATCAACCAAATAACGAGCACAAATACACAACAAAGTCAGAATAGTTGACAAATCCAAACCTGTCCTAAAATAGATCACACACCGAGTCAAATAATTAGGTGTTGACCCAAGCAGGTAGTAAAAACGTGTTGTGGATGTCGAGGCGAGCAGAACTGCTAAAAAATAACCAAAATAGATCACACACCGAGTCAAATAATTAGGTGTTGACCCAAGCAGGTAGTAAAAACGTGTTGTGGACGTCGAGGCGAGCAGAACTGCTAAAAAATAACCAAATTCCGGGCAAGTGGTGGTCGGAGCAGATTCTTCAGACGGCGCGGGTGGCTCTTGCGCTAGGTTTCCGACGACGGGGCTCTGGGCGAAGGCCGGTCGGTGGGTGGGTGGCGCTCCCTCACGTGCCGGCGGTGAGATCCAAAAGTGGCCGGAAGTTGGAGAAATCAAGAAACCCTAGCCGCCGCACAACACTTTTCACTGATCTGGAATTTTTTTTTTTGATGGAAAAGAAACTTGTCTTTCATTGAGAGAATGATACACATATATATACAAAAGAAAGGAAACTATCTAAGGAAATTATACAAATTAAGAAACTATAATTAAGCCTATAATTAAGCTAATTTACTGGTTGTATAACAATCATAGCTGTAACTTTTTTTGGTTTTATAGCGTTAAACAAGTATAGAATTATGTTAGAGCTTAAGTCACTTAGTTGCTGTTGTTGGACCACAAGAGAAGCCAAAACTGATTTGACATTACTGCTTCATGACTTCGAGGCTTGCCTGACGATGACTTTGGCTCATTAGCGACTAATATGTATTAATTGCCTAATCTTTTGGCATCATGAATTTCTATATATTTTCAGTTTCGACTAAGAAGTTGCAACTCTTACCATCTGTGTCAGTAGTTTATATGACTAACTGTTGCATGGATATTCCTAGTTGGTAGAACTTAATATTTTGTTTTTCCTCTTATTATTTGTGGTGTTTTCAGCCCAGAGCCAAGCCAAGAAGAAATATTCAGGCCGGCTTCTTATAAGTGCACTTGCCACTGTGGGTGCATTGCTTCTGGTTGCTCTTATGTGTTTCTGGGGCTGTTATTTGTATAAGAGGCTTGGTAAAAATGATGGCAAAGTCCTTGGGGTGGACGTCACTGGGGGTACTTTTCTAATAACTATACATAAGAAGTTACACTTAGGGTTCTTTCTGAGTTGGTCCAGACTGTGTTTTATATTGTTTCTCAAAAAATCCAACCTTTCTCATCGTTTGTTTCTTCAGGAGCATCAATTGTGATGTTTCATGGAGACTTGCCATACTCTTCAAAGGACATCATTAAGAAACTTGAGACTTTGACAGAGGAACACATAATCGGTGCTGGGGGCTTTGGAACTGTCTACAAGCTTGCTATGGATGACGGCAATGTATTTGCCTTAAAAAGGATTATGAAGGTAAACAAGGACTTTGATCGTTTTTTTGAGAGGGAGCTTGAAATTCTTGGAAGCATCAAACATAGATACCTGGTAAATCTGCGAGGATATTGCAATTCCCCAACATCAAAACTTTTAATATATGATTTCTTATCAGGGGGCAGCCTCGATGAAGCTCTTCATGGTAAGATAAGAATCTTTTTCTTATAAATATTCTTTAAAGTTTCTTTATATACGAGTATTATAGACTAACTCTACTTGAAACTATTCTTGCCATTTTTAGGGTTGCTTGCACAATTTGCTGGTTACAAGCAACTCATATTTTCCCATTCGACTTATATAGTTACTTATAAAACTCTCATGTGTCTCTGATACAATATAGGTTCTATCTTCCAAGCGGAGAGAGCCGAGCAGCTAGATTGGGATGCTCGTATTAATATTATTGTAGGAGCTGCAAAGGGGCTTGCCTATCTGCATCATGACTGTTCCCCTCGAATTATCCACCGCGATATCAAGTCGAGCAACATTTTACTTGATGGAAATTTTGATGCTCGAGTGTCTGATTTCGGACTGGCTAAATTATTGGAGGATGAGGAATCTCACATCACAACGATTGTAGCTGGCACATTTGGATATCTGGCTCCTGGTAAGGATAATAAGCAATGTATAGTTAAATCAGTTTCTATTTTGTCACTTGGTTGTTGGAGTTTTATTTCATTTTAATTACAAGAACTTGAACTTTTTGTTTCTAATTTTTTGACCATTAAATTTATTTTATAGAGTATATGCAGAGTGGTAGAGCTACTGAAAAGACTGATGTCTATAGTTTTGGCGTTCTGGTGCTGGAGATAGTGAGTGGGAAACGGCCTACCGATGCATCCTTCATCGAGAAGGGACTAAACATTGTTGGATGGGTACTCCTTCCCCACTTCCTTTAATGCAATCATTTGTTAGTACTAATTATAAATATTTACTTGTGCACTCGTGCTTAATTAGTCAAGTTACACATACCAGTTCTATAATTGGACTGACCAATCTGGTATACTTCGTGTCACTCTCATCTGAATGGGCAATCTAGACCTGCCATCCTCTAGGTTATTACTGTATCCGATTTCCTCTGTTGTGCACTTTTGACCGAATACATAAGACTTAACTAATTTCAGTTCCACATTGCTGTTGTCAAAATGTTTGTGGAAGAAAGTTCAATGCAACTTTGTGTGCTCATGTATTGTATGAAAGTGCTTACCTTTCTGCTCTAATGTTGCTATTTAGCTTCATGTCTAATGCTACACATCTGGTTGGCTAAAATTTATTTAGCACGAATTCTCGACTCCCGTATGATCAGTTGCACATTTTATCCTCGCATGTATGAATCGCTGTTTTAATTCATTTTTGCAGATGAATTATTTAGTTTCAGAGGAGAGACAACGAGAAATAGTCGATCCAAACTGTGTAGCAGTTGAGACAGAGAGCCTTGATGCCCTGCTTTCAATTGCCATCCAATGTGTTTCTTCAGGCCCTGAGGACAGGCCAACCATGCACAGGGTGGTTCAAATACTTGAATCTGATGTCATGACACCATGCCCGAGTGACTTCTATGATTCCAACTCTGATTAGGGCTTTTTTCTTCGAACAGTAAAGCTTCATAGTTGCTAGTATTATCATCTGTTTTGTGTGGCAAAATGCAGAAGCAACACAAGCACAGAAGGGGCTCAGAATCTGAATTAATTTATTTCGAACCTTATTTATTCGTTCTTTCTGCAAATAATGATGGAATATGCCCTTGTTGCTTCGATTATTCTCCTCTAACTGAAGAGCAATTGGTTCGCCCTCATCATGAATCAGGGGTTGCTTTGTCTCAAGAGTCCTTATTAGGTTTATTTTCTACAAATATTTTAACTTTTTGCTATTGTTCTCTCTTCCCTTGACTTGATCTTCCCTCATTGAAATTCCTTTAAATCAATTTGTACATGTAATGATAAATTAATTGTGTCATCATACCCGAAGGATCCTTGTGATTGATTCCATTTTGTATAATATTTGGACTGCAATAAGTTTATTTTCCATAAATTACTGCAGACTTTCATCCACCTATTACAAAGCATCTTGTGTGTTCTAACCAGAACACAATATATCCACTCAAGCAAACATTCAGGAATAATGTCACATGATATTTTACTATTTGTCAGTTTAACTAAAATAAACTTTTTTATCCAATCTTTTCAATCCATATTATATTATGTAATTTATTATATACATTTTTTATGTACAAGTAGTAAAATCCTAAAAAACGGTAGATGTCCCTATGATGGAATCATCTCCCTAATTAAGGTAAAACTGTCTTAATTTCGTGGCCAATTTCAAATTTTAAATTATTTCATCTCGAAACAACAAAAAAGAAAAAGAAAAGAAAAAGGGATTTTTAGATAAATGATCAATTTTTTGCCCTTCTCTATTTTTTTACTGTAAATAAATAAAAAACTTAAAATTGGGTCAAATAGTCTCGATTCTTACTCAATTAATGGGCTGTGTCGTCTGTAAGTTAATACAAATTTTAACTGCACAAGAGCTTATTTTCGAGCTTCTAAAATAAAAAAAATAAAAAATTATCCATCCAGGTTCAAATTCGAGATACTTATTTAGAATATGCTGTAAAATGTAACGAGAATGAATAAAAAGACAATAACAGAATAATTTTTAAATCATAATAATATAAATGTCAAGCAATATTGTCGAGATATTATCATAATTAATATGCGACGGAATAGATTTGATAGCAAATATTCATTACACGTTGCTCGATTTAAAGTCGTTAAGGTAATGGATACAACATTAACATGAGAAAGCATTCGGAATAATAACAATAGGTCAATAATATGATGACAAAATAAACATAAATAAATCGAGTACAGTCTAAGGGGTTTTTGTTTTACACGAGAAATTCTAGCATTAAGTTGTGTGTGTGTGTGTGTGTGAGAGAGAGAGAGAGAGAGAGAGAGAGAGAGAGCGCTTAAATCCGTTATTTTTATTAAGCAAAGGTTCTTCAAAATTACGTGATAGAGTCTCAAGTCTTAAGGGATAATGAAAGTTTAAAATAGATCCCTAAAATTGAGGCCTACTGTGTGGTCCTTTGAACAATCTAAATGCGTGAAAATAAATTTTTGAAAATGAAGACCAAACATGTGATTAGTGTACCATTTTTGACATTCTACGCCAATTTTTAAATTATTAAGATACTTATGACATATTTAGCCCTTGTTTGGATCACATTCTTTTTTTCATTATCATTCTTCTACTTATTTTCAACCACATATTTTTCAATAAAATAATATTTTTCATCACATCAATAACTTTTCCTTTTTTTTCAACCACATATTCCCCATCATATCAACTAAAAAAATGCATTCTTTTGAAAATAATGTGCACCAAATCGGGGATACTATTTTTCTCCCATTGATGGGAGACAAACACATCCATATTTTTACAATGGGACTTTAGTTTTATAGGCACTACTATTTGATGTGATGTGGGTGTGACTCTTGTGAATATATTCCTACAAAATTAAGCTATTTGTACAATTCTGGTTGTCAATCATTTTTGACAACCTTGGTGTTGTCAAAATTTTGACCATTGATTTAAAAATTAATTTTTTTAAAATAGAGGAATATGATGCTATTAAGTATAAAATTGTCGACCAAGATTATACAAATTGCATGATTCTTCCCGAAAATGGGAATTGTATGGGCTATACGGTTGCATCATGTGCTACTCTTGCTATGATGTATTTGAACTGGGTTGTTTGTACTCCTATCTTTACTTCGNATTGCCAAAAAAAAAAAAGCTGGACCAAGGAAAATATGTGTGTGAGACAAACCAAGAAAATGAATTTCATGGAAAAAAAAAAGTGTATCAAACAAAACAAAAGTGAAAGTTGAAATTTATTTTCCATTTTCCATATGAAAATTTTACACAATCAAATAGGGCCTTAATGTATTAGATATACTTTTGTTTCTATTTTTTCCAAGCATATCGATAACATAGTTATTAGACCCCACCCGGACATCAACCTGAACAACGTATTAGGTCTCTGGTTATTGGTCGGACCGGTGGGTCAATCCATAAAAATTTATAAAAAATAAATAAATTAAAGTATATAAATTTTTTTAGGCAAAATTATGTATTTTTTAAAATTATTTTTCACTAATTATTTAGATCTATAAAATAAAGTTAAATGTTTGACCAATTTTTTTTTTATAAAAATACTTTTAGAAAACATATAACGATAAATTGGATACATATTAATTGCATATAATAAACACTAAAGTACTCTACAGCTCTAATGGTGAAGAAGTAATTGTTTTACTTAAAGGTCCAAGGTTCAATTCCTTGGACCCCCAAAATTTTAAAATGCAATTTTGAAAATCGGTCAACTGACCGAGTTAACTCGATCAAAATCGTCGGTTAACTCGGTCAAAGTCGAGTGTTGATCAAGTCATGTGCATCCATATTAAATTAATCTATTCGGCCCGGACAAGGGCCCGGGTCACCGATCTCCTGGCTCGACCGACCGGTACGGGCCGAGTTTTATAACTATGATTGATACCCCATTTTAAACCCTGTATTGGAGTTTTGAATTATCAACACCCCTTTTTTGATAGCTAGCTTTACAAACACTTTTAAATCATGTATTCCATATCTTTATAGATTTGTCTATTTGATCTAGCCATTCTTCGAGGCGTGTCCATATCTTTTCGTGTAGGTCATGACTTATCAAACAAGGAATTTCGCTATCTTAGACATACTAAAAATTGATATGATTCAATGTCATACCCATTAAAATGAAGCAAATAACAGCGGGGCTCGAGAATTGATGATATTAGAATCATAGGAGCGGGAAATACTAAGAAATACAAAATTTACAAGCTATAACAACTAGTGATTTTGTATTCAATATTTCAATGCAATGGATCTTCTACATGTCAGATTTTTTGTCTTGTTAGCCACCCCATCAATAAAATATTGACACATCATTCAAATTTTGAAGTGTCCAAATTTTAGAGGTATTGACAGCAAAAATGAAAGTAGATCTAGACTCCTATATTAAACTTTAAAATCTCGATTTTTCTCACATTAATTGCATTAAATGAAAAAGATATTTTGTGATAATCTATTCCTATATATAAAGGCCTTTAGTATGAACATATGGAACACTTGTGGTATCTCAAAAACACTACAATTTGGTCGTGTTCATGGCATCTCATCAATATTTTGTTGTTGGGATGGCATTTTGTTGATGATATGCCATGAACAACGATCCATTTGTAGGAAGTTTTAACATTTGGAGGCGTGAACTACACAAAAAATTGTTAGACAATGCGATCTCGTATTCACAACATTCTTCATTTCTAATCCACAATCTTCCTTTATCTTATTGATAGCAACAATGGGATAGCAGATCTGAATTCCTATATTAAACTTTAAAATCTCGATTTTTCTCTCTACATTAAGCGCAATAGATGAAAAAGATATATTGTGACAATCTATTCCTATATATAAAGGCCTTTAGCATGAACATATGGAACACCTGTGGTATCTCAAAAACACTACGATTTGGTCGTGATCATGGCATCTCATCAATATTTTGTTGTTGGCATGACATGTTGTTGATGATATGCCATGAACAGTGATCCATTTGTAGGATTTGGAGGCGTGAACCAAACAAAAATAAAAATTTAGATACTACAATCTTGTATTCACAACATTCTTCTTTTCTATACCACAGAGTCTTCCTTTGTGTACCACAGAGTTATGACCAGTTTAGACGTATGTTTCTTGTTCTATCGGACCACTTGAATCTCTTAGACGAATTGAAAGTTGGGTTTATGTTGGATCTCACCCGAATTGTCCCCATCAATCCTCCTAAGTAGAGGGAAAGTTCATCGATTCCATTTTTATATTATTGTTTGTCCGACTCCAGCCAATCATAGGGCATGTCAACACCGACTATAGGTCAATCAATCCATATGAGCACAACTATTTGTTAAACCACGAGCAATGAACATTTAATCCAATGGGTTCCTGATTTACCATTATATTAATCTCGAACTTGCTCCTTGTACATATTTGGTACACAACCTACTCACATGTGTGTGTGTGTGTGATTGTGGAATCCACACACATGTGAGTGGGTTGTATACCAAGTTGTGTACCAATTGTGTAAGTGTGTCATTTCTCAAACTCCAATTTGTTGTGCTCATAGCATCTTATCAATATCTTTTGTTGGGCATTTTGTTGATGAGAGTGACATGAACTGTTTAAAGTTTTTAAAGGCAAGAAATATGAACAAATTGCAACTTTTTACAATCCAATCATTTGTGACATCCTTTCACTCTATAGTTAGTCATGTTTTCTTATTCTCATTGTCCCCTCAAATCCCTTACATGAATTGAGAGTCTATATTGTATCTCATCCGAATTGTCCTCTATCTGTCCTATTGAAGAGGGATTTAATTTCAAAAATCAAATCGTTTTATTTTTCATGTGAAATTAAGTGATTATATATTGTGAATCCCGCAAGTGTGTAGGAACTTTCAATGTGTTTTACACATTTTTTTATACTAGCCAAAATTTTTCCGTTAGTGCATTGAATTTGACATTGATTATGTTAACATTAAGCATCTTTTATAGTCCATATATTATTGATCTTGAAATTGTTGGGAGCGGGACGAGATTATTTGGCAAGATATAAAGTATTGATCACAATAATAAGAACACAAAAAACAAGAATTTAATTCGGTAGAGGAATTGAAGATGTTATTCACTAATAATGGAGATAAATTACAACAATATTGTGTTCCTACACAATTCCGACTTTCGATAGTCATGATGTAAAACCTTGTTCTAACTATAAAGAAAAGCTAACTATATATAGGGATATATGTCAAACCATAATAATATTCCTAAAGTTGGAAACTATGTTAAAAAAACGGGTGGAATAAATAAAACAAGGAAAATCCGGAATGGCGTGGCGCTCGAGCGCCAAATAAACGAAAACTCGCTGCTGAAGATTCCGTCTCACCTCTCGAGCTAGGTCCATCAACCTTCTTTCCTCCATGTACCCTATTTAGATGTCTTTAGGTCCAATACACCAAACCACACAAACATTAGATGAATTTGGGTCATAAACCCAACATAAACTGATATGAAAAAGAGCCACAAGTCTAAGATGGCATTGGGGGTTTTCAAAGGAGACCCTCCGATGCTCAAGTTAGTAGAGTTGTTATAACATTCCTTAAAAGTATCAACATGTTATAGGTGGTGGTGTTGGTGCGGTGTACTGGTGTGGTGATGACGATGTTGGGTGGCGGCAGCGATGACAGGGGATGACAATGATTTTTGTTGGGAGTGTATTGGATCTAGTGGTGGTGGCTTTGTTGGTGGTGGTGTTGTGGTAGTGGCGGTGGGAAATTATTTGGTTGATTTGTGACCAAGTATTGATGGTTGATCGGGATCGAGATCGGAGGTGGGGTGTTTTGGTGTATGTGACCAATTATTTGGTTCATTGTGACTTACTATTAAAATGTAATCTTAAAATTCGATAATTTGTGACCAAAAAATAATGTGTGATTTAAAAAATTGTTAACATGTGACCGATAATTTGATAATTTGTGAATGTCTAATAAGTTGTAACTTATAATACTTGTGATTTGTGACCGATAAATAAATTGTAACATATGAACAAATTGTGACCTATAAAATTTTGAAATTGTGACCATAAAATAATTTGTGATCTATAAAAATTGTGATTTATGATCAATTAATAATACGTGATCAATTATATGAAATTTGTGACCAAATTATATAGAATTGCAACCTTAGTATATTTAATTAATAAAATATATGTTTAATTAATTAATTTATGAATAAATTTTAAAAAATCTGAAATTTGAAGTTTTAAACTATAATATCTTAAATTTAAAATGAGTGAAACTAAACCTCTTATTTATGAATTTTTCCCTTTATATCCACTACATATCACAAATTTACAATAGACAAAAGGAAAGAGGGTAACATAGAATTTGGTCCACCAATTTTTTTTTTTCTATATTTACTTGGTTTAAATCAAACAAAAGGTAGAATAGTACTTTATTAGAAATTTTACTTCTCAATGGTCAAAATAACGATTTTCATCGCAAAAAGACTCATGACACATACGTTTAAAATGTTTAAAACTCTCGGTGATAGAAAATAAAGTTTCAGATCTCATCATAGCATACTTTAAAAGTTTGAAACCCAGGTGTAATTTACCTTTTATTTTTCTTTTTTTGCCTTCTAGTTTATTTATTTGAAATCGAAGTAAGGGTAAAATGGTCGTTTAAACAAAATTTGATTTTTTAACGATAAACTAACGATTTACATCAAATGTTCAAGATTCTATCATCACAGCATTCAAAAGTTCATTGGAATAAAGTGGAACACACTCTTGACTTTCATTGGATCAATTAAAGCCCCGATCCACCGCATTGTACGGCTACCTGTCATAAGGGTCCACCGGAATAAAAAAAATTGAAAAGCATCTTCCAGCGCTTCACGGCGGCTGTTGTGGCACCCTTATCCACTGTCAGTTACCGCCATCTGCCACCTACCGTTACAATAATATGCGGAATCTCAGACATTATGCCCCTTCAATTTCAAGAAAAGGTCGGTGGTCTGATACGTGTACTATGGGCGGGACACCATATTGTGCGCATCCGGTCAACCCGCTGAATAATTATTATTATCGACGATTGGTTTTGCGACACATAGTGAACAATTACGCTATTTGAACAATTTTTGACAATAATGACAATATTGATGTTGTTAAAATTTGGACAATTGATTTAAGGAATAATTTTTGAAATGAGTGAATGCAATGTCACCAAGCGTGAATTGTCATCTAATACTGTCAAATTAAATTGTACCCGTAACTTAATTCAATAGTGAAAAATAACGTTTTAAAACGTACCGATTTGAATAAGTTAAATAATTATAGGGGTCGATGGTATTAGAAAAAAGTAATAAAAATAAATTGACTATTACTTTTATTAATTCAATCATGTTCGAGACCATATTTCATGAATGCATTGAAAAATTAAGTGGATAAAATGATTAGTGAAAAATAAGAAAGTCAAATAAGTTATTAGGCAACATTAATGCACATTAATTTTTTTATAAATAATATACAAAGTCAGTCTATTTTGTTTATTATAGAACTGAAGTCAACTATTCATGAACCTGCAAGATTTCGGTGGCACAACCCCTGGTTTTTGCCATCCCACCGTTTGAAAATAATTGTGAAAAAAAAATAAAAACCACTTTAGAATTTTTTAAAAAATTAGTTTGAAATAGTATTAACTTCCCCCCAGAAAAACAATTTTTCAAACGGGAATATATGAATATTAATATTTTGACTAGAAAAATTAAATTTTGCAAGATGCATGTTAGAAAAAGACGTATCTACCTAGTTCTCTGCTTTTATTTATTTATTTGTGAAGTCGTATCGTGAGACCAACCATTAGTCATCTTATTCAATTGTACTATGTAAACAACTTTTTGAAATTCGACAATTATGATACAACGTAATCGATATAAAATCGAATTGACTTGAGGTTTTATTAATACGTGCTAAATGTTAAACTTAATGGAATAAAGGTAGCCATATAGAATTTAATGAAATGAAATGAAATATATATATATATATATATATGGCCTTTGGATATATCCAAGAATCAATTCCTTGTCCGATGGTCAACTTTAAACACGCATTGAGTGTGCACCTTGGAAATAAAATAATTATTAGTTTAACAAATGGAATGTTTAAATTTAGGGAAATTATAAAAAATCAGGGGTTTGAACATTGGAATTCAAAAATCAGGGACCAAGTTTCATTATTCAAAATTCAGGTGATATAAATAAACCCTAACCCTAATTTTTCCAACAATTCCCTCACCTCTCTCTCTCTCTCTCTCTCTCTCTC
>CAIGRF010239412.1:0-18852 GCA_903798235.1 Fraxinus ornus
GTATTTATCTCTTCATCTTCTCATTGAAACACTTTGATTGATTGAATCTAATTTTTGATCATCATATTTATCAAAGTTTTTTATCTAACATTTGAGCTATCAATTATTACTATTCATTGAAGTGTTAGTCTCTCTTAGTACTTAATTTGTTTGTATTATTTATCAAGAGAGGAATTTCATTGTAGAATCACTTTGATAAAGTGCGGGTCATGTTGAAGTCCCTTAAAGATCAACATTGTATAAGGATTGGTGCACCTTGTTGCAAGTCACCATGTGGGTCATATTGAGGTCCCGTAAAGCTCAACATTGTATAACGATCAGTGCTCCTTGTTTGTAAGTCATCGAAAACGTTGTAAAGGGTTGGATTGCACCATAAGTCAATCAACATAGTGAAAAGGCCTTGCTCGTGCCTAAAAGCTTGATAACGGAGGACGTAGATCATTGCTTTGGATCGAATCTACACAATTATACCGTTTGCATCCTCTTTCCCTCGTACTTATCGCTTTTATATTTGTACTTAATTATCTTTGTATTTGTGCATATTTGTTGAAATGTTATAATTTCTAGTATATTGCTTAAGACTTGAATTTATTTTAGAAAAAAGTCTTTAAAACAAATTCACCCCTTTCTTGGTTTGTCATTCTTGGGCTTTCATAAGTGTGTCCTAAACACTTGGTAATGAGGATACATCATTAGAGGAAGTATCTAATGCAGTACATCATGCCAATACTATTGTTCAAGAAAACAAATCTGATGCAATCAAAGCTCCGTGGGCCAGTAATTAATGGGGGAGTCAAGTACTAATACTTTGTACATCAAAGTGGATGGCTCGTGTTCTAATTCGAGAATTCCGACGATAAAACTCAAGTGCTTGAAGGAGGTCCATATTTTGTATATGGTGACCATTGACGTTGAAAAATATACCATCATCTTTTGAGTTTGATGATGGTGATATTAGCACTTTGCCGGTTTGGATAACATTACCGGGGTTGCCATTGAATTTTCAGACGCCCAACGCTCTGAGTAT
The DNA here is from genome assembly GCA_903798235.1 of Fraxinus ornus. Lineage (NCBI taxonomy): Eukaryota > Viridiplantae > Streptophyta > Magnoliopsida > Lamiales > Oleaceae > Fraxinus > Fraxinus ornus. The sequence continues at coordinate 1,028 of CAIGRF010239412.1, forward strand.
GATTGTAACAAAGATTGGTAAATTGGTTGCAACTTATTTTCTCTCGACAACAAAGGGATGGCTATCATTTGCACAAATTCTTGTTGAGGTTGATGTCTCAAAGGATTTGGTTCACTCTGTTAAGATGAAACTTCCAAGTGGTAAAATAGGGATCATCTAGTTTCATATGAGTATGAGCCAAAATTTGTTCCACTTGAAAGAGTTATAGGTACAAAAAAGATGCATACAAAGGAAAATATGTGCCTGCTAGCCATAAACATGATGTTCATCCTAACTATGTAGCAAAGAAAATGGGGATACAGAATGATGTCCATGACCTCTATGACCAGAACATTGCTGGGGTTCAGTCAGTTAGCTAATGACGGTCAAAACATTGATGGTAACTTAAGCAAGCCAACAATCGAACAGAACTGTGTGTTGGAAATGGCGAAAATAGCGACAGATAAGAACATTGCTAAGGGTTCAGATTAGTAGTTAATGATGGTTAGAGCATTGATGGTAACTGAAGCAAGGCAGCAATTGAACATAACTGTATGCTGAAAATGGCTAAAATAACAACAGATATGATGGACGAGAATGTTAGTCAATCTGGACAAGTAGAATCTATTAGCCAAGCCAATACCGAACTAGGTGCCCAACTGGTACTAAATGAGGATGACATCCCTTTTATAGAGGTGGGGAAGAAAAATAAACCAGTACTTACAATTAAAGGTCAGATGATAAGGCAAATTACTCAACAGCCTATTCCAAGTGATAAAGTGCATGTAAAGAAGTCAAGAGTAGGAATTGAAGCACCTATCTTATGTGACATAAATGCTATTCTTGAAGTTCCAACATCGACAAGCAATGATAAGCTGAAAGGAAAGCCTGATATGCAACCGGCTAAACAACAAAAGAAGGATAAAAAGAGGGGGAATGCCCTCTTTATATCATTGTGAAGACTGCATCGTGGAACATTAGGGGTTTCCATATGCCCCTGAAACAAAATGGGATTCACCACCTCATTAAGCAACAATGTATTGATATTATTAGTTTTTTAGAGATGAGAGTCAACCAACAAAAGTTAGCTTGGATCATGAGGAACAAATTCGGTGGGTGGAGATAGACCGATAACTTTTTTTCACAACCGGCATGAAGAATCTTGGTTTTATGGGACCATACAAAAGTGGACCGTTGTGTCTTGGAAGCTGCCCCATAGGTTTTACATTGCAAAGTAACCTGCAAGGTAACTTCTATTACGTCTTGTTTATGGTTTCCATTCATTTTTACTCAGAGGACTTTATGGAGTAACTTGATTGAGTTTGGAGATACATGTTCAATACTTTGGATGATCTTGGGTGACTTTAATAATGTACTTCGATCCGAGGGAATGTACAATGGAGTGAAGGTAACTCCATATGAGAGTAGGGACCTCGCAGATTATTGTTTAACTCCGATTCTTACAGACTTGAGATCCATTGGATGCTCTAATACTTGGTCTAAAAAACTCAGTGGATGACATATTTTTGGTTTGGAGTAAGATCGATAGAGCTATGGTTAATGAACTATGGCAACAAGCGGGATTTCATGCCTTAGCAAATTTCCAACAAGCTGGTTGTCTCTCAGATCACTCGCTATGCATTGTTTCACTTTTCCAGGAAGGTGGGAATATAAGCAAACATTTTAAATTCTTCAATATGTGGATAGCTCATTTAGAATTTTAGAATGTAATGTCTTCCAATTGGAACTAGCAAATCAATAGCATGAAGCAGTTTACTCTGTGTAAAAAGTTACAAAAGCTCAAGGAAAATTTGAAGCAACTCAATACTAAGCACTTTTCTCACATTTTTGTTCGGCCGAGAAAGTTAGAAATGATCTCAAGGCTGTCCAAATGGAACTACATGGTTATCCGATGAATATTGAGTTGCAAAGAATGGTTGCAGCATTTCTATGAAAACAAGCCATAGATATTTGTGATGCAGAGATAAACTTCTACTACCAACAAGCCAAATGTACGTACTTGAGCAAGAGTGATAAATGTACGAAATTCTTCCACTCTTTGGTTAAAAGAAGTACAAAGCAAAATTTCATTTCTGTTGTAATTAAGGAGGATAGAAATCCTACGAATTCCCAAATGGATGTGGCAGCTGAATTTATAATCTACTAACAACACTTGCTTAGGATAAATATTACATGTGATCCCATCGATCGAAATATTTTTGGTGAAGGACCAGTACTCTCTTCTGAACATGCAGAATCCCTTGTTAGGAATACTTCTTTACAGGAGATTAAGGATGCTCCATTCAACATTGGGGATGATAAATCCCTAGGACCGAATGGATACACTTCATGTTTATTTAAGAAAGCATGGGAGACAATATGGGGTGATTTTGTTGATGCTATTACTGAATTCTTTAGGTCCAGTTCAATGCTTAAACAAATTAATAACACCGTTATAGCTTTGATTCCGAAAGGTAGCCACGCATCCACAGTCGAGGATTTCAAGCCTATTACATGATGCAATGTGGTTTATAAGGCGATTACAAATATCTTGTCTAACATATTAGCACTTATTCTTGGTTACATTATTGACCAATCAGGTAGCCTTTGTGGAGGGAAGGAGCATGGTTGAAAATGTACATCTTGCACAGGAACTATTAAGGCAATACAATAGAAAAAGAGTATCACCACAATGCCGCCTCAAAAATATATCTTCAAAAGGCATATGATTCCATCAATTAGGAATTTTTGAAATCAATTTTGGAGGGATTGGGATTTCCTCACCGATCTATTAAATGGGTGATGGCTTGCATTTCAACCCTCTCATTCTCAATTGCAATTAATGGTAGAATGCATGGGTTTTTCAAAGGTAAAAGGGCCATACGGCAAGGTGATCCCTTATCACCATTCTTATTCGTGATTTGTCTCGAATATTTTTTTAAGATCTTTGAAAGCAACTACAAACAATATTGAATTTAATTATCATCCGAAGTGTGGGCTCTTGAAAATCACACATTTGGCTTTCACGAATGATTTGATGTTGTTTGCTAGAGGTGACATTATTTTGGTGCGCATAATGATAGATTGTTTGACTAATTTTGGAGATTGTTCGAAACTTTGAATGAATGCAAATAAATCCAACATATTCACTGCTGGAATTCACGGCCAAGACTTGGATGACATCCAAGAGTTAGTGAACATGCCGAGAGGTTCCATGCTATTCAGATATTTGGGAATTCCATTAATCGCAGAAAAATTGAAAGTCAGCCACTATGCCCCTTTTTTTTTGGATAAAATCGACGCATACATACATGCCTGGACAAGCATTTCATTATCTTATGCTGGCAGGGCTGAATTGGTAGATCGGTTTTACAAGGAGTTGAATGCTTTTGGTTATCTATATTTCTGATCCCAGCCACGGTCGCTTTGAGGATTATACGGGTTTGCAGGAATTTCCTTTGGAATTCCAAAAAAACCACTAGTTGCATGGTCTGATGTTTGTCTCCCAAAAGCGAGAGAGGATTGGGATTTAGAGACGTTAAATATTGGAATAATGCACTACTAGCCAAGTTGTTGTGGAACATACATGCCAAGAAAGACAAACTTTGGGTAAAGTGGGTCAATCGTGTGTATCTTAGAAAGACATCACTATGGGAATGGTCATCTAAGAAGGATGATTCACCATTATTCAAAAAGATACTGCCCATTGTGAAGTGCTTTAAGGATACTGAAGGTCAACTTATGCTGCCTGTCAAAAACTTTCAGATTGGATCCATTGGGACAATATAAGCATTGCTAAAGCTTATGATTATTTTTTACCGAAGGGAACACCAACTATCTGAGCAAAGGTTGTTTGGAGCCCATGCATTACTCCGAAACATTCTTTTATCCTATGGCTCAGTGCAAAAACTAAGCTCCTTACCAAAGATCGACTACAACACATGGAGATCAACAACAGGTGCATGTTTTGTCAAGCTGCAACTGAATCAGGCTAGCACATTTTCTTTCAATGTAGCATGAGCATGGAAATTTGGGGACAGATCAGAGATTGGCTCGGGATCACCAGAGCCATGTCTACAGTACCAAGTGCTTTGAAATGGATCAAGAAGGAAGGACATGGAACATCTTGACAATGTAAGGCCAAGAAAGTTGCGTTGGCAAGCACTTATTATCACGTCTGGACAGCTAGAAACATGAAGATCTTTGAAAATCTAAAACCACATCCCAATAGCATAGTTCAACGAATCAAAGCACATGTGTACAAAGTTATGTTTTTTTTTTTGTATCATCATGAATCTTTAGCACTCGGCATCTAGATTGATATCATTGGTACATCTGTGAAGTTTGTAAGCTTGTGCTGGAAGTTGTGAATCAAAGAGTGGAAATTACTGGATTTGCAATATGCTAACCGGATTTAACACTCCTAACAGTTTTGTTCAACTCACCGGATGTACACTCAACTTACAGAATATTCACTAGACTTATCGTATATGCAAAGATACTTACCGGGATTGCTACTGTCATGTTCTGTTTTTCTGGGTGAGTGAAAATACTCTATTTTTGTTCTGTTTTTTTAGAAAGAAGATTGAAGCTATTTTTTATTACAATACAAGTAGTATTTATAGACTTTACAAGGACAAGTTTTCCACCACCTAATCTAACAAACCGTCTATGAAAAAAATCTAACTAAGATAACTTTTACAAAGATTAAGTTATCAAATTGAACACTTAAATTTAAGACTTAAGATACAAAATATCTAGTCTATCAAAACAAGAAATGTGAAAATAAGAATGTCAACTATATTCAACATTCCTCCTTGACATTTTTACTGGAAACACCAAGATTAAATCTCAATGTTTCAAATTTCTCCTTGCCTAAAGATTTTGTCAAATGTCAGCTAGTTAATCATCGGTTTTGCAATGCACCAACTTTATCTCCTTTTGTTCTTGAGCTTCTCTGGTTGAATGGTATTTGATTTTGATATGCTTGGTTCTACCATGGAAGACTGGATTCTTTACCATTGCAATTGTAGATTGATTATCACAATAGATAATTGTGGCCTCTTCTTGTTTAAACTTCAGATCTTCTAACACTTTTCTCAGCCAAATTGCTTGACTTTTAGCTTCTGAAGCAGCTATGTATTCAACTTCAGCTGTAGATTGTACCACGGTTTTCTGCTTCATTGAATTCTAGTATATGATACTTGAACCAACATAAAATATGTAGCCAGAAGTATTTTTCATGTCTTCAAAACTTCCAGCCCAATCACTGTCAGTGTAGCCAGTTAGTTTGCACAATTCAGACTTCTTGAACCAAATTCCCATTTCATCAGTTCCTTTGACATATCTCAAGACTATTTTTGCAGCTTGAAAATGGAATTCACTATGCTCTTGTTTGAACCTTGATAGTAGATTTACAGAATAAGTGATGTTAGGTCTGGTGGCTGTTAAATACAATAAACAACTAGTCAACTTCTGTAAATCTTTGCATCAACCTGCTTTGCACCATCTTCTTTTAACAACTTTTCATTTTGAACTAATGGAGTGCTAACAGGTTTGCAATTTTCCATGTCAAATCACCTTAGTACATCCTTAGCAAAATTCTTTTGACTGATAAAAATTTCCTACTGATCTTGACAAATCTCCATTCCAAGGAAGTAGTGCATTTCACCTAGATCTGTCATTTCAAAAAAAAAAATTCAATTTATCAATCACTTCTTTAATTGATCTTTTGCTGCTGCCAGTGATCAAGAGATCATCAACATAAAGTGATATGATAACCATTTCTATTTTCACTTTTTTACATATAGAGTTTGTTCATTTAAACTCTTTGTAAAACCAAGATAACCAAGGTGATCATCTATTCGACTATACCAGGCTCTTGGAGTCTGTTTCAATCTATATAAGGTTTTCTTCAAAAGATAAACTTTATCCTCACAATCTTCTAATTGAAAACCTTCAGGTTGCTCTATGAAAATCTCCTCATTTAGATTGCCATTTAGGAAAGCTGATTTGATATCTAACTGATAGATTTTCCAGCCATTTTGAACTGTAATTGCCATATGCAATCTGATTGTTTCATACTTTGCAACTGGAGAAAAGGTATCTGTGTAGTCTACTCCAAATTGTTTAGCAAATCCTTTGACAACTAGCCTTGCTTTCAGTTTGTTAACTGAACCATCTGGATTTTATTTAGTCCTATACACCCATTTTACTCCAATGATTTTCTTATCCAGTGGTCTTTCAACTAGCTTCCAAGTTTCATTTTTTACAATCATATTGATCTCTTCCTCCATTGCTTTCATCTAGACAGAAGATCTTGAAGCTTCATCAAAGTTTACAGGTTCAACTATAGCAGCATTACACCTTCCATAAATGTCTGTTAGAGGTCTCATTCTCACCCTATCTTCTTCTGTTTTTGAATCACTATCATTGACACCAGGTTCCAATTCTTCCTCATCACTCTCTTCATTTCTGATTTAAGGAATTATATTATTGGCTTTTTCTTTAACTACTAAACTTGCATCCCAGTTCCAAGTAGCATCTTCATCCACCTTGATGTCTCTGCTGGAAGTTACTTTTTTGGTTTGGGGATTGAACACTCTATATCCTTTAGCATTGTTGCAATAGCCAAACAATATTCCAACTTCAGCTTTTTCACTGAGTTTATCCCTTTTTGCATCAAGAATATGAGTGTAACAAACACTCCCAAACACTTTCAAGTTTGAGATATCTGGTTTGACATCATACTAAGCTTCATATGAGGTTTTATTCTCCAAATCTTTTGATGGCAAACGATTAAGAAGGTAAACAGCAGTGTTAACTGCCTCAGCCCTAAATTCTTTTGGTACCTTTTTTTCAATCAACAAGCACCTAGCCATTTCCATAACTGTTCTATTTTTCCTCTCACTGACTCCATTCTGTTGAGGAGAATAGGGAATAGTTAACTGATGCTTAACACCTTCAGTTTTACAAAAATCATCAAATTGCCTATAGCTATACTTAGTGCCATTGTCAGTTTTGATGGTCTTCATCTTGCAGCCACTTTCATTTTTCACCATTTTCTTGAACGTTTGAAACACATATGCAACTTTAGATTTTGCTTTCAAGAAGTAAACCCAACACATTCTTGTTAAGTCATCAATGAAGAGAATGAAATATCCGTTGCCATTCAATGTAGTCACTTTCATTGGACCACATACATCTGAGTGTACTAACTCAAGTTTATCAACAGCCCTTTTTAACTGATTCTTTGGAAAGAGCAATCTAGTTTGCTTTCCAAGTTGATAGACCTCACAAACACAACCTTCATCAATGATTTTAGACATGCTATCAACAAGATTAAAATCATACATTTGCTTAAGTGAAGTATGACTAGCATGAGAAGCTCTATCTTCTTCAGCTAAACATGGATGTGTAGTATCATTTTTCCAATTTATAGGAAAGCTCCTATTTCTCATTTGAACTTTCATCAACTCCTTTCCATTTTCATCTAATATAGTGCAGGCATTTTCTTTAAACATTAAAGAATGATTTTTCTCTAAAAATTGCCCTACACTTATTAGATTTTGACCTATCTCAGGCACATATAAAATATCAGGAATGTGCTTAATACCTGTTGAAGTCTGACAACAATCACTCCACTGCCTTTTACTTCTACAAAGTCACCATTTCCCACTTTAACTCTAGATTTATAGGCTTTGTTCATTTCCACAAAGATGCTTGAGTCTACAGTCATGTGATGAGTGCACCCACTATCTAATAGCCAAGTTTCAACCTTGCTACAAGCCTTAATAGCACAGAACAGATGATCTTCTACCCTTCTTCCGTTTTTCTGCCATTTTTGCTTACTGATGTGGTTGATTCCTTCTTTTATTTTTGCACACCATCTCAATATGACCAAATTGTTTGCAGCCTCTATATTGAACTCCAGGCCTATACCAATAAAATTTTGGAGAATGATCCTTTATTTTACAATGAGGACAAGATGCAAATTTGTCCTCTTTGTTTTCATTTCTGCTGCCTTCAGGTTCTCTTCTCTGAACCTGATGTTTTTCACACCAAAACTCTTTTGAGCTTTGTTTTTTTCTTTAGCAAACAAGAAACCTTCTGATTGTTCCTCCTGCCTCATTAGCCTTCTTTGTTCAATTACCTGCAAAGCATTCACCAATTCAGCTAAAGTCATAGTTGACAGGTCTCTAGAATCCTCTAATGAAGATATCTTGGATTCAAATTTTTTAGGTAGGCTAATTAAAACCTTTTTCACCACTCTTTTATTTGGAAAATCATCTCCCAAAAGTCTAATTTGATTTACTATCTTCATCATCCTATCTGAAAAATCTTTAACAACTTCAGCCTCCTTCATCTTCAAAGTCTCAAACTCTCTTCTTAAGTTGAGAACTTGCATTTGTCTCGTTTTTTCATTACCTTGATATTCTTCTTTTAGAACATCCCAGGTTTCTTTTGCAGTTTCACAAGTCGTGATTCTTGTGAAGATAGCATCTGAAACAGCCGACTGAATGCAAGAGAGAGCTTTGAACTTCTTTGCTACATCTTCACTATGCTGCTTTATTTGAGCCACTATTGGATTAGCCCTCAAATGTGCTGGTTCAACTCCAGTATCAGTTGTTTCCCATAAGTCATAAGCTTGAAGATAAGCTTTCATTTTAGCAGCCCAAAAGTTGTAGTTTTCTCTATTGAAGGTAGATGGTAGTGGTGCTGAAAAACCAGTTGAAGCCATTTTCCTTCCTGTCTACTTTTGCTGATTGTTTCTTTGAGAGCTTCTTTTTCTCTTCTTCTTAGAGTCCCTTTCTAAGATCAATTCAGCTCTGATACCATGTTGGAAGTTGTGAATCAAAGAGTGGAAATTATCGGATTTGCAATATGCTAACCGGATTTAACACTCCTAACAATTTTGTTCAACTCACCGGATGTATACTCAACTTACCGGATATTCACTAGAGTTACCGTATATGCAAAGACACTTACCGGGATTGCTACTGTCATGTTCTGTTTTTCTGGGCAAGTGAAAATACTTTGTTTTTGTTCTGTTTTTTAGAAAGAAGATTGAAGCTATTTTTTATTACAATACAAGTAGTATTTATAGACTTTACAAGGACAAGTTTTCCATCACCTAATCTAACAAACCGTTTATGAAAAAGATCTAACTAAGATAACTTTTACAAAGATTAAGTTATCAAATTGAACACTTATACTTAAGACTTAAGATACAAAATATCTAGCCTATCAAAACAAGAAATGTGAAAGTAAGAATGTCAACTATATTCAATAGCTTGGGTATGCTCGGAATATTTATTCATAAATTTTGATCTTTATAAAATTTTATTTACGGATAAAAAAAATAATAGCAATATAATCCTGAACTGAAAAGGCGAAAAATATTTTCCTAAAAAAGATAAGGTCAGAAAACAGGTGCAACAAAGTACACCGAATAACGCTTGTAAAGAAGATTACGCGTAACGAATTTGATTCTGTAGTTTATATAATGTATTGTGAATGTAAAGGCAAAGGCAAAGGCAAAGCAAGCAGTGGGACCTCTTCCTTTTGAATTTTCCCATATTCCGCTTTCTACGCGGTGTCGCCGCCCTTGTTTCCTTCGCCTCCTTCCTTAGTTTATTCAACCACTCCACCACCTCCACCGGCTCCATCCTGTTCCTATATATAGTAACTAACTTCATACAGATTTTTTAACATCTCCTTTTCTGAGCTTTTCTTTGTGAGAAATATGAGTAACTACAATCAGAATCAGCCCCAAGGTATGTAATTCAATTTTGTTAACGGGTTTATGGATTTTGATTGTTTGAATTTGAATAGCGTTGCTTATGGGTTTTTGCAGGAGTATATCCTCCACCAGGCACTGCAGAGCCACAAGGTGTTCCATATATGGCTCCACCACCGCCGGCCGGTTATCCCATGAAAGATGGTCATGGAAAACCACCAGTTAATCTGGCTCCGGCGGAAACTCAGTCGAGGGGCGATGGCTTCTGGAAGGGATGGTGAGTTATCTTTCTGTGCTCTCTCCCTTCCTATTGTAGATGTTACAAGAATGAGAGACAAAACATGTAAAAATAATAATTTTATTTAATTTTGAAAATTAATTTAGCACTTATTTGATTCTCATTATTTTTAAAATACATTTTTCTCTCTTTTATTTTCAACGGCATATTCTTTACTAAAATAATATTACACACAAATCCAAATCATTTTCTCATTTTTTTTAACTACACATTCACTATCAAAATAATATTTCAAAATGCATTTTCATCAAAAATTGGGTGCGAATAGAATTTTACGCTCAAATTACCTTTTAATAGTATAATAATTAAACTCTGAAATTTTGTGCAATTCTGGATTTAAGTTTTCAAATATTTTGTTCAAAAGATTTCTTTATAAAGAGGGCTACCTGAATTTTACTCTTTTAACTTCTTGGAAATAAAATAACTAATAAGAAATTTCCCTTTGAGGGATTTTGTGTAAATTTTAGACGTGAAAAAAATGCGAAATTCGTATATGAAAGATTATTAAAAATAAATAATTAAAACAAAATAGGTGGGTAGGATAATCCGTATGTGGAAATTAATAAAAAAAAAATATCAAGAACTAATGAGATAATAATAATTTAAATAGAGTTTACGGTTAAAATGTTAAGATTTGAGATTTCATCTTAAAATGTCAACATTGCTAAGAGAAATATACAAAATCTTTATAAATTGATATATATTTTCATATTTATTAGATGTGGAAATTAATAAAAAAAAATATATCAAGAACTAATGAGATAACAATAATTTAAATAGAGTTTACTGTTAAAATGTTAAAATTTGAGAATTCATCTTAAAATGTCAACCTTGTCAAGAGAAATATTCAAAATCTTTATAAATTGATATATATTTTCATATTTATTAGATGTGAGATTTTTTCCTTAACATACTCTCACAAGATGATGACTTGTTTGAGTAAATCAATCTTGATTGAATTGCTCGTTAGAGCAAAATTGACTCTAATACCATGTTAAGATTTAATATTATATCTTAAAAGGTTCCTGTTTGGTTCAATTAAAAAAATTAAATTAAAGTCAAATAATTAATTTTAATTATACATGTCATGGGATCCACAAATTTCGACCACACATATCATCTATTCTTAACGAAATCTACTAATTTTTTTTTTTTTTTTTTTTTTGTCTAAACCAATCCAATATAGATGGGTTTTCGAATTTTATTTTATACCTATTTTGAATCAATTTAAAGAATAGGAGGATAGGTTTGAGATAAAAAATAATGAATGTCAGTTTAGATAGTGTCAAGTTGAAATTTCATAAAAAAAAATTGCAATATAAGATAGGGATTATTGTTAATTTTTTTTGTTTCCAACATTGGCTAAAGATAAACAATTTTGAGCCGCCTTGTAATTTATGAAATTTCATGTTTGCAGTTGTGCTGCATTGTGTTGCTGCTGTGTGTTGGATGCCTGCTTCTGAGAAATCTATGAACAAACTGTTTCCGAAACTATTTTATGTTTATTACATATCTCTCGGATTTTCTATATTAGTATTTCGTTTCCTGGAATAAATAGTTTCATTTTTTTGTTTGTCTTTATGTTCATGTTATGTACTCCCTCCCTCCCTCCCTCCATCACATAAATATAAATTTGCTTATTTTATTTTGTCTGTCTCATTGTTTAAACAATTATTTGATATAGGGGTATCTTAGAAAATTTGTAAGAACAGTTTATATTTTCAACTTTATTAATTACATTTTCTTAATCAGTGTGTAATTGAAAACAAGCCTATATTTATGGGATGAAGGGAATAATATTTTGCTTTGTACAGTTATGTAAATCTATGTTATATCTGTTTTTATTTTTCTTTCGGTTAATACAACCTTAATGAATGTAGGGTTAGTAATCTCTGACTATTTATTACTCTCACCATCTCATAAAGATGTTTTTTTTCTACCGTCGTACAGATTAAAAAATTTCAATTAATATAATTAGAACAATAAATTTTACTTAAGTTTTTCTAATACACTCCTACATTGTACAATTAAAGCCATGTTTGATCCTCATTATCTAATTTTTTCTCAATTATTTTCAAGCACTCGTATCCACAATAAATTATTTTGCACATAGGGCCAAAATTTGTTCTTACTTTTTTATAACATGCTCTTCGGAAATTCACTATTATAAACCTCATTTCCAACAAAAATAAAAATAAAAAATGGAGCTCAAATATAGCCTAAATATGGGCATAACTAATAAATCTACTATACTCTCCATAAGAAAATTAGACTATATCTTTATGCGACAGGAGTAGTAAAAAGGAGTGATAATTGAATTAACAGGGATGGACGTATGTTTGAGTGTTCAAATAACAACGTTAAAAATATAGTGATCATTAGAAAATTTAACCTCATAGTTAGGCATGAGCTTTGTTTCATCACACAGATGATGGAACCCAAATGTTATTTGGAGTTTAACATGTTGGTTCTCCACTAGTCATTGAATGTATAAACTCTTTAATCAAATAATGTTTTTGTGATCCAGTCCTGTTTGACAATCATTATTTTCAAATCCTTTTTCTATACATTCATTTTCAACCACCTTCAAACAATAAAATATTCTATACATAAATCTAAAATTTTTCCCTACTTTTAACCACACATTCTTCTAAAAATCACTATTCTAAAGTTTATTTTTCTCCAATAATGATTGTCAAATAGGGGATTAGTATCTTACTAGAGATTATAATGACACAATCAGTTTTTTTACAGGAGTCTTTTGGAAGAGAAGGAAGAACCCACGTAAATAATTGCCTGATTATCGAAAAACAAAAGTCAAAGGGCCAATGGTAAATATATATACACGAAAAAACGTTTGGTTTTGAAAAGTTAAAAGGCGCTTTTGAGATTGAAAAATTACTTTTGAATCTGTTTGGCTAATTTTAAAGGAAGTTGAGCCAACGTGACTTTCTCGAAAATTACTTCTAGAATTGGAAGTTATTTTAAAATTTAGTTTTCAAACAAAAATAAGATAATTTTCGTATGAAGTTTTTTTTTACAGAAAGTCAAAGTAAAAACAAAAATCATGTCAAAAGGGCATGTATTATACTCTTGTGCATTTAATAGTATTATTAGTGTCCATTTGGCTCCCATTATTCCACATTATAATAAGAGAAATAATAATTTTTTGGAAAATATATGGTTAAAAATAAGGACTGTTTTAGTTTACATGTAATATTATTTTATTAGAGAATGTGTGACGTCGGCAGAATAGCGATTATTCTGCAGGCGGGGATCAATAGACAAGGACAGAGAATAAAGCAAGAGAAACATGAAAGGAAACGATAAGAAATCTTTATTATTCAACAACTGAATGAAAAATAACCCACAAGCCAGATTATATAGCCGAATATGCGAAATTAGTGAAAATTTACCAAAAATGGCAAATTCTAATTTTACTACCAAAATAAAATACTTAATAAAAGAAATAACATCACCNCAAAATCCGGCTCAAATCAAGTTCTTATTCTATGTCAAAAAGGTAATCGAAATATTACCATAAACGCTAAAAAATAACTTAAATTGATGATTCGAAAAGGAAAGCAGCTGAATTCGGCTTCGAAATCGATGCTCACCGAGCAAAGCTGGGTGACCACGTCATGCGCGCCGAAAAGACATTTTCGGATTGGGGTCATGGGCGTGATTCTGACAACCGTACCAAAAGTTATGGCCAAAATACCGACATATGCCCGTAGATGGCCCAAATTAGGAAATACCGTCAATTATTTGCCAATCTTGCACTGATCTGCCAACTCATGGTATCTCAGCACCATTAACGTACTATCAGACAGCTCGACCTCGTCTGACTCGGATCCTCCTGCATCAATGTGCGATTGACAAGAAGAGAGATAAATAATATGTAATTTAATGGAGAGTAATATGGACCAAATATCTTAATATATTGTAAATGAGAAAGATAAATTAAGCCCTTGTTTAGCCTCAATTATAATGAGATATTTGAAAATAACGTATTTTGGAATAGTAATTATTGGGAGAATGTATGGTTAAAAAAGAAAGAATTTTTTTTTAAAAATTTACGTGTAATATTATTTTATTGAAAATTGTATAATTAAAATGAAAGTTTTAACGAATTCCAAACAAGGGCTAGGCCCCATTTGAAACTCATTTTAACGAGTGTTTTGGTCATGTCCCATTAATCTACAGTTGAATTAACAATAAAAAAAACCCCCCCGGACATAGCTCAGGTAGCTGAGAGAATGATGATATGGAGTTAGGCTCCAATGTGGCGAACCAATCCCTAGTAGCATTAGTCAATGTTTAAGGAAAGACCTTGCACATTACTTGATATGGCGCAACCTGTAGGTTCATGACGTCTGTGTAGACATTTAGATGGTTGATGGGGGTCAGTAATCCCATCGTATTCCTTTATGCGGGGGAACTTAAATCTGTCCGGGAGGGGATATGAAAGAACTTCCAACGTAAACGGAGTGTTAGGGGTAAACCCCGTCACTCCCTTGATATTCTGTTGTAGTCCTGATGCAATCCCATCCTGTATGATTCACGCGAGCTCGTCCAAGTTCATGGTCACCAATCTCGAGGTCGAGGCTGCTGAAGGTATGCCCGAGGCCCTAGATCCACCATTGTCATGGGCATCGCGGGTAGCCCGAGCTCGAGCATCATTCATGAAGCCGTTTGGTTAGGCCAGGATTGTCTTCGGTACCGGAGGCTAGGAAATGTTTCTCTAGATGAGCAGTTGAGCCAGCATTGTAACTTGCTGACGGAGCTCTTCGAATGCCCGAGTGGTAACCATTGTTGGTGGAGGATCTAGCATCCCTGGTGATTCTTCCCGATGAACTTGAGGATCGGCAATAAGTGGTTGGTTTGGAGCGGATGAGCTTGCAAGAGGAAGACTTGAACATGCATTCACCATGACTTTTGGTAGCGCTTCCCACAGAAGGCGCCAATGATGCTACCAAAAATCGCACCTGCTGATTTCCCGAACTTGACGATCGAGGACGAGCACGAATGAGATCTTCCAGTACCTGAAACAAAGGTGTTGATGTTTCGACTCGTCGTCCCTCCGATGCTTAAGTCAAAGAGAGTTTAGAGAAAATATATGCTGAAAAATATATATGAAAACGTACTCGAATAATGATCCAAGGCCCCATATTTATAGAGCTAGGTAGTAGTGGACTCCTACTAGGACTTGTCAACTTATTTTTAGGAATGGCTTGTGGTAGGAGTTAGTGTTGGATTAAAACTAGAAGTCTCACCATACCTTACCTACATCATGTTTCAAGATAGACTCCTTACAGTCCTAGGATTTCTTTAATATTGGTAATTGGATACGGTTAGGGTTCTTTCGGGATGAGGACTAGTAACGCTCGATCGCGGAGCACTTAGAGAATTTGGCTAAGGCAAAATCTCGAGCACATACCCCGAGGACTATTGATGTAATTTTGGAGGCATTCTGGAGGGTCCATCCTTGAGGTATCTCGAAGACTATACAGGCTTACAGGCTTGAGGACTTAGGTCCCATAATTGAAAGAGGGGATTCCTCGAAATCCTCGTGCTCGAGGTGCCATAATAATGACCACATCACCGGCCCCCGTGCATCCATCCCTAAAGCTCGAGAATTAGGTGTGGATGTACATGAGCTCGATGCTTCATAGCAGGCAACTGGGATGCTCGTCTTCTAGATAGTTTGGGGTAGCTCGATGTGACTTTCTTTTTGCATGTGTTTGTCTTGATCGTTCGACAGATCTAGTTTTTAGGCTCGACATAAATCTTCGGAATTAAATAACCTTAGCTCGAGCTATGAGGTTGTGTTCATAATCGAGGCCTTGGCCCAATAACACGATTAATAAACTTCTTGACAAAGTAATGTGCTCAACAAAGTATTGAGCTCGACGATGTCACCATTAGCTGTTTGACAAAGTATTGAGCTTGACGATATCTCCATTAACTAAAGTATTCGATGATATCACCATTAATTGATGTATTGAGCTCAACGATAATACATGTAGTTGGGTCTTGGCCAAATAAGTAATTGGCATGTGGACTAAGTTTTGATCTCGACGACCATACAGTGAATTGAGCTCGATAATACCTCATTCAATTATCTTGAACCCGAGCTCGATGACAGCCCAATTTTTTATCAAGTCATGAGCTCGACGATAGCTCTTTTAATTAACTTAATCATGGGCTTGAGGAGAGCCTAGTTCATAATCAAGTCATGAGCTCGACGATAGCTCTTTTAATTAACTAAATCATGGGCTTAAGGAGAGCCTAGTTCATAATCAAGTCATGAGCTCGACGATAGCTCTTTTAATTAACTTAATCCTTAGCTCGAGAAGAGCCTAGTTCATAATCAAGTCATGAGCTCGACGATAGCTCATTTAAGCAATTTAATCATGAGCTCGAGGAGAGCCCAGTTCATAATCATGAGCTCGATGATAGCTCATTTAATCAATTTAATCATGAGCTCGAAGGATAGCCCAGTTCATAATTATGTCATGAGCTCGATGATAGCTCATTTAATCAATTTAATCAGGAGCTCGAGGATAGCCCAGTTCATAATTACGTCATGCGCTCGATGATAGCTCATTTAATCAATTGAATCCCGAGCTCGAGGATAGCCCAGTTTATAAATATTTTTGATCCCCAAGTGTTGAGCCCGACGACCATAAGAGTTTGTGTGGCCCAATTTGATCCCGACGACACCGCCACCGCCACCGCCACTAATGATGGCAGTCTCGAGCTCGTCGGATCCATTTTTCGAGGTCAACAGATTGACGCCGTCTGTGGGAACGCTTTACTTAAACCATGAAGTTTTTTCCACCTAAAGGCCTGATTATACAGGCTCAGTTGATACCTCCCCTTGAAAAAGGGTTCGATTCTTGAAAAAGAATCGATCGTAATCACTCCTTGCAAGAGTTGTCCGCTTTGGATCATGAGCTCCGGTGGTGAAGATGCTAACCCCAGAAGGACGAGGGAGATCTCTGAAGAAGAGATTTCTCGAAATATAACTCATCAACGACCCCATCACCGGAGTCGCAGAGGCAACAGAACAGCCCAACTCACAGCTGAAGTGGCTCTTCATGCAAGTGCGCAGCCAAGGTGGCTTTCAAGCTCAGCAAAACCCCCAGCAATCAGCCCATGGGCGAACTGAGGTGGGGTCTAGCAGAAGGACCCATTTGAGCCCTCAAGACAAAGCTTCCATCGAAAGAGGTGGGGATGGATACTTCTAACTACACAACCGCTCCGGCTAGGAGCACTCCTGCATAGGAGAACCAGTTCCCTCCTGATTACGAAGACCCCAAAGGTCCACCAGTGTGTTTGATAGAATTGGAAGGGTACCTAGAAATAGGAACTAACCCGCTCGTCATGCACCTCGCCAGTAGGAGCAAGCACAAAACCAGACTCAAGCTCAAGCCCCCCAGCCTAGAAATAGGCGAGAGAGGCAAAACGCAACAGATTGAGGAAATAGAGGTGAATGATCTCAATATCCGCCTCTCCCAGCAACAGGAGGAAATAGCCTTGACGAACCGTGCAGGTCATACGAGCTGGATGACGATGACGATAACTTGCCATTCTCCAGAGAACTCCGTACTTTCCCGATGCCCCACAACTTTGTTCCCCAAAGATTCCCAAGTACGAAGGGAAGGGAGACCCGGAGAAACACCTCAACAAATAAAAAACTCAAATGAGCCTAAGAGGTACTTCGCCAGCCTTGAAGTGCAGAGCTTTTCACCTAACTCTTGGCAGCGCTGCAGAGGTATGGTACAGCAGATTAGCCCATCTTAG
>CAIGRF010239468.1:6806-33705 GCA_903798235.1 Fraxinus ornus
ATATGAAAAATTGTTACAATCATATAGAATTTTCACTCACCAAATCAATCCCCAAGAAATATTACAGAGAAAAATTCAACAGCCCAGTTCCCCTTTTTCTGCCAATTCTATGTTTTTCTCTATATTTCTTCTTGTAGTTGTGCCAATTGAGTGTATATTATATATATACTCAACCATCCTCCAAAAATATCAACCCAAGGCGGCAAGAGGCAGTTGAAATTGTTGACTTCCCAAACTTCAATTAACTTGGTATCCACAATTCTTGAAACTTACTCCCAACTTCCTTGGTATCCACAATTCTTGAAACTTACTCCCAGCACAAAATAGCCCCCATCCATTGTTGACTCTTGAGGCAATTACAGAGCACAAGGCGAGGTAGACTCCGTTAATTTTTTTTTAATCAACATGAAGAAGTAAAATACTGTTGAAAAGTAAAAAATGCTTCAAGTTTACGAAGTATAAAAAAAAAATGGAAATGTTGGAAAAGGTTCGAGTGCCTGGAGCATTTTCAGAAATTCACTACTGAAAGCAAAGAATATATTTACTTCTCTCATCCAAAAGTAAAATTCTCCACTTTTCAATTTATATATTTCATTTTATTGTTTCATCGGAATTAACGAATCAAGAAGGAATAAACTTTATTCACATTTTAATTGTTTAATTCATTAAAGATTCAACTGCTTAGTGTTTCAATCGTTGAAGATTCTAGCATTTCAATATAGAGTTGAGATCTGACGTTCAATTTTAATGTGCATTCAATAAACTATTCACATTTCATCAATAATTAATATATCATCTCAAAATTAACTTAATTAATTTCACCGCTAACCGATCAAATTGACGACATGCCAATAATTCATTGGATAGACAACATATATTTATCTCTTCGATATGACATGTTAAATAAAAGGATTTCTCAGTAGAATAATTCACATTCACATTTTACTTTTTCACTACTTTAGAATATTACTTTTACTTTTTGGCCTTTGAGCTCTCCAAGAATGTTACTTTTACTCTATCCTGATGCTATATTTTCCTTAGCGGCACCAAAAAGAATAATAATTATATTTATCATTTGAAGGGATCATCGTCGGTTTAGGTAGCAGTAAACCCTTCGATTGAGTGACTTTTTTATGCAATCGATAATGTATCTCGGGCTTATTACCATCTAAATAGATAATTATATTTAATGGTAAATGACATTATTCCTTCGATAAACATTTCTAAATTATCAAAATTTGAGCCTTCCTATCCTGTCCAAGGCCAAAAAAGAAAGGCGATGTTTTTACTTTTTTCCCATCTGTCTGGTCTTTTTTAAATTAAAATAATCCTAGTTGACACTGTTGGGTATTTAGGCCCCAAAAATGAAAAAAACTAATGGTAATAAACACAAACAACAGTGCAGAAAAGCAAAGAACACGAAAGAATTGTTCACCCAGTTCAGCTTACACCTAATCTGGAGGGCTCAGGATTATTAGCCCAAACACTAGCACGGAAAAACCTTACAAAGGAGAATTACAGAGATACACGAGACTCTATCAGACACGATTTTATTATCAATCTATCAAGAGATCTCGTAAATCGTAAAACCTAGCCAACTCAGTCACAAACCACTACAGAACCCAGATCAACCAACATCTCAGTCATAATCTACTGTAGCAACAAGAATCTCACAGGATTTCACAACAAAATAATGGCTAGAACCTCTAAGTGTTACAGATTGAACCAAGAAGAAAATTGAAGAACAAAGAGAGAGAGAGAGTCGTTCAAAAGAGAGAAACCCAGAAGACCGAATGAAAGTCTCGAGAATAGGCTCAGTCCAAAAGTCATAAGGTGATGTCTTAATCTCAACCATTGATCAGATCCAACTGTCCACGGCCCTCTTAAAGAAGTACAATCCATGTGAAGGAGCAAGAGCCAAACCGGAGTTGCCATGTGGCCATCTATCCAAAGATTGATTTTAAATAAGTTATTAAATGTGGGAAACACATTTTCTCAACCGTAACATAAAAATATCTTTTTCTTTTGCTATATAAAAAAAAGAGAGAGCAAAAGTTTTATAGATTGCCGTGAAATGCTTGAATCTTATCCATGGTAGCAAAAGATGGTCCACAATTATCTTCTTGTCTGATGAATGTGTGTGTTTAGTCTTATCCAGTTATCCTTCTCCATTTCACTGTTTCATTCTTAGTGTTTTCGTTCACTTGCTAGATCTAAAGAAAATGTTCCCTCCAGAAATTATAACAGATATCCTTTCACGCTTACCAGTTGAATCTCTATTGCGATTCAGGTGTGTCTCGATATTATGGCGTTCTATAATAGACAGCCAAGATTTTGTCAAAATGCACTTGCATCAATCCATATTAACGAATTCCAATCACAGTCTTATTCTTGGAGGCCTGGGGCTTTATTCCGTAGATTTGGATTCACTCGACAGAGCCCACGTCGTGAAACCCCCATTCTATTATAGGAGTTCTGACTGTATATCCAATTCGTGTAATGGGTTAATTCTTGCAAGGAGTGAGCCACCTGTATTGTGGAACCCCTTTTCAAGAAAATACAAGATTTTACCTGAGGCCCCTGTCGAGCATCCAACTCCTTTATTATGTTTTTCTAAGGTTATTTATGGGCTTGGTTACAATTCAAGAAATGATGATTATAAAGTTGTTCGGATAGTTGAATTTAGGAACGAAGAAAGCCACATGTGGGAATACTCTGAGACTCAAATTTATAGCCTGAAATCGAATTCTTGGAATAGTGTCGAGGGTTTTCCTTATCCACTGCCCTATTTGAAAGGAAATTGGGGGGTGCATGTCAACGGGGCATTGCATACACTTGTGGAGGATTCTTTCCATCTATATTCGGACAAATCAATTAGAATTATGGCTTTTGGTGTTCAGAATGAGAACCATTATGAGGTCATGCTGCCACCGGAGATTAGGATCAAGGGAGTTAACATGAAGTTGGTTGTGCTAGGAGGGTGTCTTTGTTTAGTTTGTGCTAACAAGTCTCGTGCTAATATGTGGGTGATGAAAGAATATGGAGTAGTGGAATCTTGGACTAAATTAATATCAATTGGTTACGAAACGACCGATCCAGACAAGATGTTGAAGCCTTTGACTTACTTGAAGCCATTGGTTTATTCAAAGAACGGCGAAATGGTTCTTCTAAATTGTGATGAGAAAAGGCTTGTTTGGTATGATCTGAGAAGAAAAACTATCACGAATGTCTCTGTTAGTGGTTTGCCCTTTGTGTTATATCCTGAGGTTTGTGTTGAAACCCTTGTTTCCCCTGTTGGCCATGTCCTGGAGAAAGTTGACGGAGTCAAGAAACAAGAGAAATGGAAGGAAAAGAAAACCAAGAAGAATAGGTACAGCGACTCCATATAAGGAGTTAATGACTTGACATTGTCTAGTCAATTTATTGTAGAATTAGGCTGCTTTGCCATTATACTACGTTAACATAACCCTTTACATAATGTGTGCCATAATGACCACATGGAGTTATGTACAATATTATGTACAAATAGATTTATCATTTGGTGTTGACTTGTACAATACTTATGGAGTCAATGGCATATTATTATTTGGTTTCAGGTCGCAGATTTGTTTTATTTGGTTTTTACCGCTACAGATTTTCTGCGTTAATTGTTAAGTTTCATAGATGCATGAAAAATATGTAGATTGATGTAAATTGGTCTAAGTAATAAATCTTCTCTCTGTATCTACAAGTTTTTATTGAACTTGAAATGTAATTCTACCTTACGTTTATCCTTTTTTTTTTTTTTTTTTAAGAGATGATTTCCTGTCAGAGAGGTTCAAGTTGGTGCTGTGAGCAGGGGATGAAATTGGACAAAATGGAGGCGATAGGTTAATTTCTCAGCTTTTACTACGTTGTTAAACTTGATTCTAGTAGAATACTCTCTTTCTCGAAAGCATACTGGTATGGTAATGGATCCAGTTTATTATATTCTTATGTCGTTTATACCAGTTCCCATAGGCATGGCAACAAGCCACATCAAAAGAAATGTTTTCAGTTTATCAACTTGATGTTAATTGCTAACTTAACCTTTCATTTCTATTTTTTACCTTTCTTATTGCCCTCGTTCGAGCTCTATTCTTAAAAACTCATTTTCAACCATGCATTTTTTCGAAACTTGTTGCCCCTGGCGGGTACTAGTTTCTTTGGCGAGAATTGGTTTGTTTCCTACATGATAAATCATCACAAATTCTAATTCGACCTTTATCAACATTTCAACTACACATTTCATCAACTTTTATCAAAATCTACTAAAACTATGATTTTTAGTCAAACCAAACAGGGGCTAAATGTGCTTTTGCTGATTTTATGACCTTATTTATCCAATTAAGTTTTTCTGTCTACTTTCTGTTTTACATGGTTCAGCGCCAGTGTAGCAACCTACATCCATTGAAGAGAGGAGCTTGTATATTATTCACTCATCCGATAGAATTTCTTCTCAGAAAATTGATTACAAGGATAGGAAGTCGAAGGCTGTTGTTGATCAGTGTTACCAATGGTTTTGCTCCTATCGTTCGTCTCTGAAATTACAGTTTTCAAACAGAACGCGAACTTGCACTCTCTCTGAGCATAGTTTTCTGGTAAAGACTTATAGGGCTGTTGCTTCTTTCAATATAGTTCCATTCGATGATGAGAATGAGAAGACGAGAAGACAGACCTTTATCTTTATGTGTAAGCCCCTTTAGAGATGAGAGTAATTTGACCTTGGGGCTATTTGCCAATTTGAGCTCAGAAGACTGACTGTTTTTGCAATTATAGACTAATGCAATGAATTTGTGAAAAATCCATGTTAAGGAATTTGTAACTACAATTTTCTGTTAACTTTATCTTGTCAAAATGTGTATCATCTTGTATCCAAACATAGTGTTTCGTAGCACTTGTTCAATTGTTCCAATTCTGTAGCATTTCACTCTCCAACAGAATGTCTATGTCGTTAGAATATCACGCGCAACCATAGTTATCAAACCCTGCTCGAGCATGAATTCAGCCAAGATATAGGTCACTGGTTGAACGGTACGTCAATGTTTGAAAAATCATGTAAAAAATTACATTTTATTTGTAATTTTTTATTGAGGAATTAAATTTATTTGTAGCTAAAATTTATCCCAATACATGTTAACAATAAAATAAATAGTAATTTGATAACTAAAAAGTAAAGATTTCGAGTTAAATCGATTTTATTGGTTCTCGATATCGGAATCGAAAACTGATCAAAATCGATCGTTCTCGATTTGAATATAAAAAATCGATTAAAATTTGACTGAACCAATTCAAATTTGCTGGTTCGGTCCAACGATTTTGATAACTTTTTGCACACCCATGGCCACATCCTGACTTTTCTTTCAACATAGTATGCTTATGCTAGTACTACATACAGTACAATCTATATAAAATAATAATGTTATGATTGAAAAAAAAATATTTTGGAGGGATTATAAATTTATCGATAAATGATTAATTTATTAATTTATATAGTTTTTTTATAACTTGTATTATACGTAGGAAATTTAAAAGAAAAAATATATTGAATGTGGTGAAACTTAAAATTTAATATGTAAGTACACAAAAAGACGCACACGTACATATATTAAAGGAAAACATTAATGTGCATACATTTGCTTCAAAGTATGATATCTTGAATGATTAATCGTTCAATTATTTCACGTACGTATGAAACATAATTTCTACCACCATTAATTTTAACTTAGAATTCCCAATCATTCTAAATTTTATACATCTTTCTACCATGGTGTCTCATTTAAAGGGAGTTTAAAAAAAAATATACATCAAGAGAAGGGAGAGCATTGTGTGAATATAAAAATGAACTTCTTGTACTCAAAAAGATTTGCAAAAGTGGTTCAATCGAAAGTTTTAGATGTGTATTTGCAAAACGAGGCGACTTGACAAAAGTATTGTCAAATTGAAAGTTTGTTAATTTGTATTAGTATAAATTTTTTTTTGAATTTAAGCAATAATTATTTTATATATTTGGGTTTTAAATGATTTCAATTTTTTTTTATTATTTTATATATTTAACGGGGTTACTAATTTAGTACACCAGCTCAAGTTGAAATAAAATTTTTTTAGTATTTAAACGAGATTATTAATAATCAAACATTCATTTTTACTATCGTTGTTTGAGTCCCATTTTGTGAGAAAAAAAAAATGTATTTTTAAATAGTGATTTAATGGAGAATATGTGATTAAGAACTAAGAAAATATCAATTTACGTGTAATATTATTTAATTGAAAAAAATTTATTTAGAAAAAAAAAATGGTGCTCAAACAACACCAATGGCAATAGGGTTTTCTATCTCCTTCCAAACCTCGGATCAATAGTTTTTTATTCTTCCTTCTTATTTTTAAGGTTGGCTAAATATGCGGTTAATTTTTCACTGCCGCAAAATTCTATAGATATTACCCACCTCACGAATTTCCAGTCGAACTCCCCTTCTTCTGTGACACATTATTCACAGATCAACAATCAATTCAAAACCCTAATACTGAAAAATATGCTTCCTTCAGATATCATCTCAGAAATCCTAGCACGATTACCAGTGAAAACCCTTTTGCAATTCAGGTGTGTGTCGCGAACATGGTGTTCTATAATAGACAGCCAAAGTTTCATCAAAATGCATTTGCATCATTCAACCGCGACAAACTCCTATCACAACCTAATTCTCGGCAGCCTGGGTAAGGGACTTTATTCTGTAGATTTGGATTTACTTGACGAAGCCCGTGTCATTGAACCCCCAGTTTTTTACAAGGGTTTTGACTGCATATCAAACTCTTGTAATGGGCTGATTCTTGTAATGAGTGATCCCCTTGTACCGCCTGTATTGTGGAACCCTTTCTCGAGAAGATTCAAGATTTTACCTGATGCCCCGATTGAATATCCAGCGCCTTTATTGTGTCTTTACCAGGTCTTTTATGGGCTTGGTTACGATTTGAGAAATGATGATTATAAAGTTGTTCGGGTTGTCGAATTCTGCAATGAATCAAGCCGTGCCTGTGTATGCTCTGCAACTGATATTTATAGCCTCAAATCGAATTCCTGGAACAGGGTCACGGCTTTTCCTTATCCACTGCGCCGTATGAATGGAAACTGCGAGAAATGGGATGTACATGTGGTCCATGGGGCATTTCATACCCTGGTCGAGGATTTTTCGTCCAAATCATTTAGAATTATGGCTTTTAGTATTGAAAATGAGAACCATTATCAGGTGATGCTGCCACCGAATATTCAGATCATGAATGTTAAAATGAAGTTGGGTGTGCTAGGAGGGTGTCTTTCTTTAGTTTCTGCTAGCAATTCTGGTTTTACTGATATATGGGTAATGAAGGAATATGGAGTGGAGGAATCTTGGACTCAATTGCTTTCAATTGGTCCCCCAAGTATTTTGTCTTTCTGGAAATCATTGGCGTGTTTGAAGCCATTGGCTTATTCAAAGAATGGTGAAAAGGTTCTTTTAAATTGTGAGGAGAAAAGACTTGTTTGGTATGATTTAAGTACAAATACTATTAGGAATGTCAACATTAGTGGTTTGCCTAATAAATTTTATCCTGAGGTTTGTGTTGAAAGCCTTGTTTGCCCTGGCGGCCACGGGGAAGGTGATGGGATCAAGAGACATGGAGTAGAAAAAAGGAAAGGAAAGAAGATCGAGAATAGGTAAATTCTTCTAGTCAATAAGATTACAATTGACTGTATTGTGTATATTATGTAATTATCTAGTCAATTTGCAATTTATCTATTCCTCTATCCTGTCTTCTGTTGACTTTAATATTTATGTAGTAAATTATGGGCATATTTTTATCTTGTTTTAAGTTGCACCTTGGCTTTATGTAGTTTTCTCTGTCTTTGGTTACTTAATGTTGGTTGTCTGTTTAATTTAAATTCATTGATTAATGAAAATTGACAGTTTTTTATTGAATCTGAAATGTAATTCTACCTCACATTTCTCCTCGTGTTCCCAGAGAGGATTTCCTTTCAGAGGGGTCAAGTTCATGCGCTAAATAAGTGATGAGATTGGCTGAGGAAAAGACTTAGGTCAGTCACTCAACTCTCCCTAATGGTTTGCTTGATTTTAATAAAATACTTTCTCGCTAGTTTCTTGGCTGCACTAATGAATTCCGTGTATTCTATTTTATTTATGCTGTTTCTACTAGTGCCCATTGGCATAGAAATAAATAAGACCATTTACATCACGTTGTCATCGGTGTTACTTTCAGTTTTATCAACTTGATGCTAATTGATTTTTCACTGTTGGGGGTGCTTCTTTTTTAACATGTCTGATTGATTTTGGATCAAAATAGGTTGTCCATTACAGATGAAAAGGGGAAAAAAAAAAAAATTCAGAGCGAATGTTCACCCTTTGGGTAAAGCTGTGTTAGGAAAAGTTGCTATATTCTTCTTCTTTATCGTGAGCAGCTGTCCATATATAACTGGACCTTACTTCTGTTGATTTAACAACTAATTTCCTGTTTGGATACATGAATTACTAAATTTAATTGCTTTTGAGAGCTATAACGACAAAATATATCATATGAATTTGATGCAGAATTGACTCGATAGGTGAATAGACTGTCTTTACAAAGTTAATTTGGTTTAAGGTCGTGGTGATGAAATGATTTGTATCTTGTTATTCTCAGCATTCAGTTTTATAAAAGCCCTAATATGGCCTGAATGAATGGCTGTTTTCTTCTATGGCATTTTAAGCTTCATTTGGCGTCTTTGTGCTTCTTTTGTTCTGCTAAGGACTTTAAACTTATTAAATCTTGGGTTGCTCATATTACTGTATATTTGCAGTTCATCTGATTTAAATGATTTTCTGTTGATCCATATGATGCTGTCGTCACTCTTCTTTTCATTTTCTCATGGTTGTTTTAGCAAGGGAGCAGTAGAATATGCACATTGTAGATCCTTTGATGAATAAAGAGTAATGCTATTCATCTCTACTAGAGATAATCACCGGTCTATGTGGTAGTAGGGTCACTATCACATTATCCAATGAATAAAAGTGCATCCTAACTTTATTGGATAATGCGGTAGTGAACCGTTGCCACATACTGGCGATCATCTCTACTAGAGATGAATATCAATGTTCATGAATAAATGTCATTATACATAATCACAAACTTTTCTCAAGATTCAACCTGTCACCACCTTATGGCTCTACTGGGTAAAAAGAAAGGTAAATGAACAAGACGGTTATTAATGAGTACAAAAAAAAAAAAAAATTGCTCCCTAATGATCACCAATTTGAGTTCCTCAAGGCAGTGAGTACCCGGTTGTAAACTTTAGGGCCCCGTGGGATTAGTCGAGGTGCGCGCAAGCTGGCCTTGACATCCACGGTTATTAAAAAAAAAAAAATGAGTACAAAAAAATTTGATTGTTTGACATGCAGCTGACATTTAACAAGGCCCAAATGGACTTAGAGCTATATTATTGTAACAAGAGTAACAAATTTTTTCATGACCATGCTGGCTGGCCTGATTTTTATTTTTTTTCTTATCTGGTTTGTTTTTTACATGCTAGATCCTCAGACATACTAATTAGATGGTAACTATCTGCATTTCTTTCCTTTCCATCTCCAATTTTTTACTCTTCCTAACCTAGTCTCAGTACTTATGTTTCCTTAAAATTATACAGCACTTTTGTTTTTGGACATCTGGAGCATGTTTAGAGCATGAATGAGTTTTGAATTCTATTGTTGGAATTATTGTTAACTCAAGGATGGCTATGCTGCTTGCTATATTTTCTTTGCTTTGTTTCATGTGAATATTTAATTAAATACATTATATATCTGTGGAGAATTGATTCTCAAATTCTTCATTAATTTTGTTCCTGCTAATGTTATGATCTTTCGCTATCCAATTTGTTTCTTCGTTTCCTTATGTGATTCTGGAAGGAGTGGGAGAAGAGGGTGGTCTGGGGCCTTTTTGCTTCATATGCTAGAACCTCATCATCAAAAAGTTCAAACATAGATGCAACGTGCATATGATTATTAAAATTCTATGTGTAGCATTAGACGAGGATCAATACCAGTGTCAAAGCAAGCAAATTTCCTAAGAGCAAGTCTCTTCACCACCCGATTAAGAAAAATCCATGGGAAAATTGCAGTCAGCGTCCCTAATCTTTACCCCTTTTGCACTTTTGTCCCCAACCTTTATTTCTTGGCAAATTTATCCCAATAGTCCTCATTGACAGTTTCTGTCAAAAATTGAAAAAAATGTGTTCTATGTGCGTCAAAAGCTAATTTTTCCTTTGAGATCAAGTTCTTATGGAATGAGTGATTAATTCATGTTACAATTAATAACATGAAGTAGAAAGCGAAAGCAAAAAATAAAAAAAACTAATAATTTAGAGTGGTTCACGCTCAATGAGAGAGCTACATCCGCATTTTGCATTTTAGAATTTCACTATTTCGAATGAGAGACTACGAGGCTTTTGGACTTTTACCTTTGTTGTTTTCTTTTTAATACCATGAAAAGAGCCTCCAATTAATATCCTTTATATAGGAGGAAATATTAGGGCAACCTAATACATGTGTGAAAATTAGATCGAATCCTGTCAAGCAAAGGTGTTCAGTCTCACATCCAACCCACATAAGGCAAAAAATGCACATGTAAGTCTGTCCTCTTCATTCAACCCACCCCCAGCTGAACCTCTGCTCAACAATCAATCACCAGCCCCATCCACCGCCACATCAACACACACACACACACACACACACTGACACACACACACACTACAACTAGCTCCTAACCACAAATCAGTATTAAATAAATTTAGAGATTGGTATGAATTCAGATTTGAAAGATCTGGAGTCTGGACCCTGGCATTGAAGAAATTGTGAACCTTCCGGCAGCATGGAGGAGCCCAGCAGCCGCACCTCTAGTTTATGGTGGTTGGCTAGTGTGGGTGGAATGAAAATGATAAGTGACACGTTTTTGCTGCAAATGATTGGTTTCCAGCAAACGAGTTTATTTCTGCGAACTCTAATATGGGGCTGGCAGATGAATTTGTTTAACAGATTCTTATTTTTCAAAATATTCTAACTATCAATGATTAAGAGTGGAAAAGAAATTGCACACAGATTTCAGCATAATTACTTGACAAGCCATAGAGACATTCATTAATGAAACAGAGGAAGTAAAATGAACCGTATGTTGAAACCTGCATTACATGCATTTCCCAAAAGTAGAAATCAAACTAAACATCTTGAATGACAAACACATGGATTTTGTGAGGGATGGTTGTTGGTTTGCTGTGGCAATGGTTGGTTGCAACAGTGTTGTAGCTGTGGTGGTTTTCCTTTGGAGTGGGGGTGGTTAGATGAAGACTTGAATTTTCTTTTTCTTTTTATTTCTTTCCTTCTTTTTCATTTTGTATATTCTTCTTTTTTAAGCTCAAGGACAAAATTTTTACACGCTCATAGTTTGACAGAAACTGACAGTAGGGACTATAGGCATCAAACATTAAAGGGTGCGGATAATTTTGTCAAGAAATACTGGTTGGGTACAAACGTGGAGAAGGTGGTAAAGATTAAAGACGTCGGCTGCAATTCTCCCAAAATACACCTCTCATCTTTTGAAGGAAAAATGAATTCAAACTATTGTATCCTCAACTCGTTAAGCTTTTAGATATGGTGATTTAGTAGAATGTGCATTTCCGCAAGGTCCACTTGTGCCGCTGTACTCTTGGAAGAGGTTTCTGAGTTCATGACAGGGGACAGCATTGTTGCACTTTTGTTGCTAAACCTTCCCCCTTGACAGCTTTGTTGGACTTTTGTAGCTAAACTTTCCACTTTCCTATAAACATTAAAAAGAAGCCCTCTTGGCAATACAGTTTTTACACACGTGAACCAAAATGAAAGGCATCTAGCAGTATGGATTTTTACCAGCATTACTAGTCAGCAATGCTAACTCGATAAGGTACATGAAGAAATAAATCTCAACACATGCTGGGGATGGGTGGGGCAAAGAGTTAAATTATTCATTTTTCAGCTTCTTTCTGTTTCTGAGGATCTTCAGCAGGGAGGACTTCATAAAAATCAAAGATTTGAAGATCTTTGGTATCTTTCTTAACTCGATCCAATGAGGGTTTTTATGAAAATTTATCTTCGAAAAATTGTTGTATATAGAAAGATTAATTTTCAATTCCTTTTTCGATGTCTAATGGATGCTTGATGGTTCTTTGAAATTATCAGTTTTAATTTTACTAGTTTTTTTTTTTACTAGAAAAGTTTATTGTGTTTGGTTTGAAATAATTTCAGTGTTACAAGGATATGAAGTCGAAGGCTGTGGTTGATTGGTGTTGTCACTGGTGCGCTACCCTCCCTTGTCTCTGAAATTACAGTTTTCCAACAGAATGTGAACTTGCAGGTTGCCTCTCTACGAGTTTAAGAAACTTGTGCACATCGTCTTGGAGCCCTCTTGTTTCTGAGCATACTTTATTGCTAGACTAAAATGACTGTTGATGTTGTCAATGTATTTTTTTTTTCCTTTTTTTGTGCTGTCAATGTAGTTCCTGTTTAAATTGACCTTAGGTCCATTTCCTATTAAGAGTATGACTTTGATTATTAAATGTTTGTGATTATATTTTCTACAGACTTTGTGTCATGAAAGACAATTTGTGGGAATCTCTCAATTTTATTTTTTCAATAGTTAGACACGATTTTGACACAAAATTCTATATTGTGAACTCAACGGAGGTTATACTCAGTATTGGTTTGCGCACACCCTAATTAAGATTAGCTCTTTTTCTATTGTTTCTTTCTGTCAAGTGATCTTCCCAAGAATATTTATATTCATTCTCGTGCATTACAACCAAGGCAGTTTAATCTACACAAGCGAGGTGGCTGATGGATCTCCCTGAAGGTTGACTGACCGAGGGAAATGAGGTTTATTAGTGAATTCTTGAAATACAAGTATCCAAATAAAGGTTGAATGAAGTGAGTTACCTATTTTATTTGTTACGAGAATCATACTTCGTAAATCCCACATTGGTTGGGATAAAAGTTAGGAAAGAAGAAAGGCTCGGGTCAACAAGATGGTAGGGATTGAGAAAAATGAAGGAACAACGTAACTGAGAGAAATGGTTTTTCTTTTTTGGCTTTTGTAACACGTTTGTTTGAAATGACGGCGTTTGATTTTAAAAAGAAATAAAAAAAAAACGAAATTTTGAATAGTAGTAGGGATTTTGGACAAGTTTATCTTAATTATTGAGAGCATCCATTTGAAAAGAGACCAACGAATTGTTGGTTTGAACGTTTGGGTTCATTGTGTTTGGCCCAAACATTTGTCCACTTTCCAAAATAATTTATTGAGGCCCATTATTTAGATTTGAATTTTAATGGTAAGAATGGCTCAAGATGATTTCCTGTCGTAACTCAGGTCTCAGGAGCATGTAAGTTGCAGCTTTGGTACTTGGAAATATCATCGTCTTTGGAAGTTGGAACAGAGCTTTCAATTGCACATAAACGGATTTGTGGTAGCTTATACTATGTAAGTAAAGGTTGAACCCCAACTTTGAGGGCTCCCCACCGCCCCGTCCCTAGAGCATCGTGGAGGAGGTAAATCGTACTTATACTATGTAAGTAGTACGTAGGTCGTAGTAGGAGAGGTTCCTGCTGTTTTTTCGGGTTAAAAGAATGGCCATTTTTGTGAAAACATAAAGGAGGAGAAGATTTTTTTTTTTTTTTTTCCCCCCTATGCATTGGGCTTCGTTCTATTTGGTCTTGAGCCTTATAATGCAAGCCCAACTATTTTGGGCATTCTGCAATTAATTGATGGATAAGTTCATGATAGATTTTAGGAATTAAAATTATGACGATCGAGATGGTATTATGACAAGTTTGGATATATGCCGAAGACATAAAATGTCAGTGAGATATATTTGTATGTACAAAATGTATATTGGTCGAGGAATTCTAAATTTATTTATTGGGATATCAAGACCAAATTAAAGTTCGCATTCCATCATAAGATAATAGCCAACTTAGCTATTGCGCACAGAGATTGTGTCATAAAATATTTTAATGACTGCTTTCTTCTCCAACAGTCTCCAAGAACTTGATCTAAATTAAAATAAAATAAAAACGTACTTCATAATGATAAGCTTTTAACAAATGTAGCATTGCAGCCTCAAATGACCACAAAGTATTGCAGTATTTCACTTCATATCAACCACTTTTCACTCCTCAGTCTTCTCAACGGCTACTTCTGTGGCAGCCTCCTCCTCCTTCACCTCCTCGCCGCCTTCCTCAGCTGCTGCACTGGTAGCTTCGGGGGTTTCTTCCCCAACTGCAGCCTCTATCTTCACCTCTTCAGCTTCTTCTTCCTTTTCCACTTCCTCTGTTACAGGCTCTTCTGTTGAAGCCACCACCTCTGCAGCTGGTTCTGGTGCAGCTACCTCAATGGAATCTTCTACTGGAACCACCGTCTCTTTCTCAGCAGGTTCTGGTGCAGCATCTTCAGTTGCTTCTTTTACTTCCTCGGTGGCTGGTGCATTTACCTCTTCTTTTGGCTTCTCTGGGGTGGTGATTACCTCCTCGGTTTTAACCTTTTCTATTATTGTTGCAGGAACTGATTCAACCTGTAGGGATAAACTTTCAGTCTTAATGCATGAAGTGTAAATATAAGATCAAATTAACTTCAATACAGGTATAACACTACTAAAAACGCAGCAACACTGGCAGAAAATCAACAATGGAAAATATTACAGTCTTATGTTCAAATTCGGAGAAAGATTTATAGTAAATATTTATTGATGTAAATGAAAATTAATTAGAAAGTGAAGAGAAGTATATATTGATACCTCAACTGCGGCCATCTTTTAAAATTTAAAGATCAAAAGGGTAGATGATGAGAGACTATAAATTTGGGAAGGGGTATTGCTTGTGAGTTTGATGATGAGAAATGATCAATTTGATAGCTATTTATAGAGAGGTTGTTGTGCAATCATGAACAACAAAATAAAAATGAAGAATAACAATAAGATCGACACACAGAAACTTAAGTGTTCGACAACGTGCTTATGTATTTTGCTTTCACATCTTTTTAACCTGAAATCGTATGGCTCGAGAGGGGAGAGGAAATGTTCTTTTTTTTAGGGTACTCTTAAGAGTATATCCAATGGAGACGAGTTGGGACCTGTAGCTCAGAGGATTATACACGTGGCTACGAACCACTGTGTTAGAGGTTCGAATCCCTCCTCAACCAGTGAAAGGGAATTACCTTTCTCTAGGAAATTCAGATCGGGTGCGAATAATTCACCAAATTCAAATAGTTTTAAACAAGGTTGTTCATATATAGAACCTAATTTCAAAATTATCCTTACAATACTGTACATTAATACCACATCTCATATCTCTAAGCGCATGCGATACACAATATATACTCACTCGATAGAATTATAGAATGGTTTAGTACTGAACATGATCCATGTCTAGTTGTAAATGTTTTTACTTTACAGAAGTACATATTTTCCTATGAGATTTCTTGAATCAGGTCTGGCTTTATGAATGTGAAATGGCACATGGATGGAGGCCATTTCACTTTCTTGATTGGCTTATTCAGTGTTTTGTGTAGTAGGGTTTGTAGGTGACTGGTATCATCATGCTTTCATGTTCCTAGACACTATTTACACTTGTATTAAATTTGCCAGTAATTTTTAAATTACATTTTAATGTTATTCTTTTCAAATAATGCTTAATGTTATATGAATATTTTCGTCAAACTGTGGTGCAACTAAGCGAGCATGAAAGTAAAAGCAATCTGTATTTAGGGGCGGACCTAGCATTGAAGTTTAGCCCGAGCGTACTTTGACCGGTCAACGTCGACAATCAGCAATCGTAAGGACGAGGTCGTTTATTAATATTTAAAACTTAATATATATTATAATGTTAACAATAATATCAAACTCAGCAAGTACACTAATGGTAAATATTCCAATAATTTTTAAGGATAGTTACGGATTCGACTCCCCCTCCATATTACCATTAATTTTAGTAAAAATTGTAAAATGGTAAAAACTGGAAAACTAAAAATATATAAATTGCAAGCTAGAGAATCGAAACAAAGACATCTCATAAAAATTGCAAACTCTAACCAACTCAACTAAAAGACGCATTTGAAAATGAAATGAAATAACAGTTATATAAGTTAAAAATTTTATTTATTTGCAAAAAAAAAAAAAATAGTTCTAGATGGATTCAGCACTGGCGGCCGCGGGGGCTCGTCAGGTGCTGGGTTCGCCGCTGTCTGTATTAATGATAACAAGCTCAAGTTAAGTCTGAAAGTGTAGGTCATCTATAAATAACTATTATACTAATTCAACGTTCATGCACATAACCAATTATCATTGTCCAATTGAAAATCTAGTTTTGATAATCAGAAGCCGTCTAAGACGGTTAAAACTCTTTACAATGTCTACTTTCTTATATTTAAGAGACAATTCTACCTAAATGACTTATGTATATGATCTTTTCAAGCATGATGTTGTTTAATTCAAGTTCAGAATAGTCAAATTGCACAATCTTCTAGCGGAGTAGTCTCCAATGAAAATATAATGATTAAACTAAAGTAAATAATTTAATCAAAATCAGAATGTTTAACCCTTTGAATAAAAACCACTTGATGTGAATAAAGCAGTCTATAATAACAAAACAAAAGCCAAATCATGGCCCGTGATATAGGTGGGACCCATATCTCAAACTACAATCATCGCGTCGAGAATTTTTCATACATCAAGATATTCATTTTCATCCAATTCTCAACCGTTCATTTTTTCCCTATAATATCTAACTCCTTTACGTACACAATATTCGACTCTGGAAACCGTCCTTCTTAAAATGCACCAATGTGGGTCCGCTATTTAGATGATTTCCAATTAATACATACGTGTGTGTGTGTGTATATATACACACATATATATTTGAGCTTCTATGTTTGCTTATTTATTGTTATATTAATTATTAAGTGAATATTTAGCCAATTTAGTGAAATTATAATTAATGGTAGGTAAAACCCCAACTTAAATACATTTGGCATGAAAGCTTATTTGAGGTTGATTCGGAGCAAAAATTGAGGATTAATCGAAGTGCACATGATCAATTAAAAGATCATTCGAAAGAAATTCATAAGTTTCGGGAGTTAAATCCAGCGTTTGAAAGGTCTAGAGACTCAATTGCAAACTTTTGGAACTTGCACCTTATCAATTGTGGATGAGGGCCAAATTATAAAAATTTAAAGATGAAGGGCCCATGTTGTAAATATGGAAGGATTCGAGCTGAGTAAAAGGAGGAAGTCGAGGACCAAAATGGAGAGCAAAGTTACTCCTTGCGATGTCAAGGAGCGCTCGCAAGGCGCAGAGAGTGAACTACAGAAAGAAAATTGATTTTTTTTTTTATTAGCCCTATGTTTTGATGTCTATTTTAAATTCGAAATTTTGACACTTAGCCCCTATTTGGTGAAAACTAAATTCTGAATTTTAATCTTTAAGTTAAAGTCAACAATTAATTTTAACCACATGTTTCATTGAGTTCATAACTTTTTAACCACACATTACATCAACTTTTATCAAAATCTACTTAAAATCTGATTTTAATCCCTATAAGTTTGTTTTGAATGCTTGTTGGAATTTTAATGTTTTTCAATTTATTTGTCTAGTAATTGAATTGACGTGTGATTTCTATCACCATTCAATTCCTCTCAATTACATTGCTTTACAAATTCCCATAAATTAAAATAATAATAATAATAACTTACCGAGGAGAAGATATTGGAAATATAACACGCGATAACAATCATTATAAAGTCCTAAAGACGTTAAGAATAACTGTCTTTGTTTTGCATGATCTAATTAAGTGCTTTTGTGATTTAATGCATCTTCAAATGTTCAGATTCGAAATATAAATATTTTGGGTCATATTTGAAGATATATTTAATTCTACTCATGAGAAATAATTAAACAAAATATGAACATTGATCTTCAAGTTCAAATAAATGATTTCAAAATTTGGAATTAATATAAAAATAATATACGAGGATTCAAGGTCTTGGTGCTTTGTTCGATAATTGAGTATGCATAAACACTTTCCAACCACTTAGTTTAGAAGTTAGATTGGTTAGTTAATTTTAGATTTGATTAGTAAATATAATCCATCTCATTTTAACCACTTCGTTTAGAAGTTTGTTAGTTTTAGATTTGATTTGTAAATATAATCCATCTCATTTTAATTATGTTGTTTATAAAGTTAGATTGGATGAAAATTAATTGATCACTCAGTCCTCATGAAATCACTACATGAAAGTACGTCCACTTTATTATTTATTTACGATATCTTTCACTTGCGTGCAACATCGGCTATAGGATTTCACATGCCATAAAAGTTAACATGACAACATTCCACATTATTGATCTTTCTTCACTACTAGGGTTCACAGAACCCTTACCGAATACTCACAAATAGGGGGGTGGGTATTTTTTTTTTGAATTTTTTATTGAGGCGGGTCCCGAATGAGGGAGGCTGCTTTGGCAGGCCAAAGCAGCCTAATTCCTGCCAAAGCAGCCTAATTCTTAATTTTAAACATGCTTCTATTTCATAATCTTGTCCAATACTTCACAGTCAAGCACTCCCAAATTGCCCATAAAACTACCAATGTTTGAATTCTAAAGCTATATCTCACAGGACATAAATTTTAGCATTGACAACATTTGGAGAAATTCACAAGATTTTGACTTCTTTTAATCCATAATCTTGTCGACATTCAAGCATGCCAAACATCCCATAAAACTTAGGCATGACAAAATTGGAATTCTAAGGCTATAAGATCTCTGTAGTGTCTGCATTAGATTCAGCTATTTCACTTAATCTGTAATATATGTATTCCCATAAGCTGTAAGCATGGTAGCCAAAGCATGGCTCCATTGGAATCACGATGTACAGAGGGCACATAATTCCTTAATTTTCAGCATTTCAAGAACATAGTATAAAGCTAAGGAAATTATAAATCCAATACTCGCAGCAGCCCACACAAGAAACTCGCCCAAAGCAAAATCCAGTTTCGTGCCGCAACTGGTAAGCCTTCCATACCTGAAAGCTCACATAATGTATCTACTTGTAAAGTTAAAGATATCCTCCTGCTTTGTCACATTCACCTCTCATACACGCGCATTTGAGAAAACTGTGAACTGTATAAGAGGGGGAGGGAATCTACAAGTAAACCCCAAGATTATCGAGCGCGTCCTCCTATTGCATAATATCATTCCACTTTCTTTCGGGTATAGAGGCATTCATCTAAAAATAAACAAATCTGTAATCAACAGCATGTGGGATGTTAACAAATAAAGTTCCTCAAAAGAAGATTTTATTCAGACATTAAACCATACGGTTACATAGAATATTACATCACAGGAGGTTGCACGGGACAGTTCATGACTAGGGAACCTGCAAAACTAGGGCTTGGGAAGAAAAAAACAACCCTTCCAGAGGAGATAAGGTTGTCATGGCTGACAAATGAAGTTGCTGCCAAGGCCAACGCCCAAAAAAGCAAGGTGACAAACCTAGAACTGCCAAAAGCAACCACAATAAAGGGGATCGACACTTTAGAAACAGACCCAAACTCGAGGTACTAAAACACAAGCATTCGGCAATGTTGACGACTTGGTAAAATTCAGAGTCGGGAGACCCAAAAAGAGAAGACATGCAGAAGCAAAAAAACAAAAAACTAGGAACACTTGAGAATCTAAAGACCCAGAACCCAAATCTTTGTTCTCGGCTAAGCATGACCATAAAGAAAAATGGCTCCTATGATTTGAAGCCAAAATTCTTGAAACAGCTTTACAATGAAAAAAAGCTGCAAAAAAAGAGTTACACGCCACACTTAGCTGGAAAAAGTCGACTGGGATACTGAACCTCACGAAGATCCATGGTGATGGACCCTAAAACTACACTCGCTACTGCTATTACCAAGATGTTTTACTGAACAAGTTGATACTCCTTATTTACTCCTTGTCTGTGATCAGGATTCTTCAAATTGGACGCTTATTTAGGCAAGTATATCACAACCCCAAAGCTGCTCCACAAGTAAATCAACAATGCCACGGCTGATACCATGACAGTTCTGGATGTTCAAACCAACTAAGGTTTGACCCAAAACCCCCAACGAAGCTAAGCTTTTGTCAGAGACAGATGAGCACCCCGAGAGGGAAAGTGTCTGTAAACTGAGGTGCCCTGCACCAGCCAAGGCTGCTACACCGGAATCAGTTATTCCACACTCGGAGACATCAAGTTCACTCAGCAACAAGCAATCATCTGCAATTTCCACCAAGCTAGCATCAGTGATGTGTCTGCAGCCATCAAGATTCAGAAGCTCAAGAGTGCTCCCATGCATCTTAACAATGTCCAAAACCACGTTGTCGGTCAAATTCACACATCCACTCAGATTTACCTTTGTAAAACAATCTTCAGAGTTCTGAACAAGAGGTAGAAGCCCCGCATCAGTAATTCCATGAAGACCCACAAGATTCAAATGTAACAATTTGGTGCACAGTCTTCCCACTATGGCCAAGCTAGCATTACCAAATCCGGGGCAGTTACGGATGGTCAAATATCGCAACGAATCGCAAAGAGACATAGATGGAAATTCAAATTCTGTGTCCCTAATTCCCAAGCAGTTTGCCACGACAAGAGCCTTCAGTTTCCTACTATTTCCAAGAACACCAAAAACTCCAAACTGGGTAATCCTGTGGCATTCCTCTAATTGAAGACTTTCAAGCAACCCTGCAGTTTTCACAAATGAAGCTAATCCTTTGTCTGATAGGAGTGGGCATTTTCGGAAGCAAGTCTGCTTTAGATTTGGGCAACCTTTGCCCATGGATTCAAGCCCTACATCAGTCACTCCTCTGCAAGCAGTAACCGCAAAAGATTTCAGCTTCTGCAAACCTTGTCCACTACCCATGGCCCAGAATCCTCTCTCGTTCACATTTTGGAGGCCAGTGAGGGCTAGGTCAGTCACTTCATGTCCATAGTATCCAATCACAGCAAGAGACACATCAGTGATATTGAGTGCCTGAAGCTTAACCTTTGTCAAGACACGACCAGCAGACGAAAACATATTTGCAATTCCTAGATCCCCAACACGTGGGCAGTTTTTAACTGCAATGGACTTCAAGTTGGGGCAAAAACGACCCAAAGCTTGCAGGCTTTCATTCCCAATGTTCAAACAAGATTCTACTGTAACCGAGGTCAGATTAGGACAATTCCTTGCAATAGCAAGCAAACTTTTGTCAGTAATTGTTGAGCACTGACAAAGGTCGAGCTTCTCCAGCAGACGACACTCATTTGCAATCTCGAATAAGCCTCCATCATCAATTGATGAGATGTTCCACAAAGAAAGAGCTCTTAAAGAAGGGCAACCACGAGCAATGGCCATGAGTCCGAGGTTTGTCACTCCTTGAATGGAAGTAGTTCCTCGAATGGAAAGCTTGCCCAATCCTCCACGGCTTCCTGTTCCAACAGCAATTGCAGCAAGTCTCACATCTGTAGCTTTTTTCCCTTCTAGGCATCTCGAAAGATATCCATTGGCCTCTGTCTCTTGATCTTCCTCAGCTTCAGCTTTAATTTCATTTGAATCAATGTATCCACCCTTCCGCTCTGACTCGGTAGGCTTATCTTCCTTCATAGTACTCGAACTTTTCTCAGGCTCGACAGATTGAGTGATTTTGTCGGTGCACAGCTCATCTCTCCGGATGCTGCTTAAAAGCATGAGCCAGCGCTTGGAGACACTGGCACATGCACTCCTCTCTTGGCCACCGGGAAGACGTCTGAACACCTCAAAGAGACATTCATCGGGAAGAACTTCAATGGATGACTTCTGCATCTGCTCCCCGCTGACAACAAATGGGGCACCGACACGAGATCTCTTTCGAGGAGGAAAATAAACATCCACATGATGAGCAAGGGGTAAAATAAGACTTGAATCCTTGGGATATGGGAATAGGAAACCCCCAGTGGTAATATCACCTGTACCTGAAATCCATGATGCGTAAAAGAATGTCAGCCAATTCACAATTATATATCTAATAAACTTCAAATAAGATGGAGTAAAATATATTTATATCAAATGTGGAGCATTAAAAATACATGCTACCTTCTAAGGCCAGCATATATATAGTTAATATAGAGACTATAAGTATCCTCGTGTAGTTTATCCATGATCCAACCATATTATCCAGTTAATTCATAATTTATCAATAAATACAAAAGATTTTAGAGTTGTGTCCTGAATGACAATAAATTTGCATCCCAAAGGAAAAGGTAAATCGAGCTCAAGACATAAACTTGAAGCAAAATTCAGATATGACTCGTGCATATATGTGCCTATAATTTATATTTCCGTAAAAAAAAGGCAAGCAACACGATAGAAAAAATCTTAATACATAACCCATGATAGATTTGAGATCAGAATACTGTCATCCAAAGGTTTGTTCACAAGTGTATATCTATACACACGTGCAAATATTCCATGAAAAATTACCGGATTCTACAAAATCAAAGGCCTGTATAGGTAAAGACCAAATTTTAAGCAAAACCCACGAAAATTTCATATCACCTCACAATTCCTTTATTTTTATTTTAGTCATACATGCCTCGCGAGATTTAAAGAAAAAAAAAAAACTATGAAATCAATGACTTTAGACATGGAAACCAGTAAAACCGAGATTCAGAATCATACCGCGATAATCAAAGACTTTAGACATGGGAACCGTGTAGAAACCGCAGGGAGGTCAAATCTGAACCCAAAAACCTCTCCTTTGAAGGCAAATATTGTCAGTTCAATCAAGAAAATCACTATCAGCAGGCCCTCAAGTAAAACTGAATGCATCAGAGAAAAATCAAAGACGAGAGATCATCTGGAAACCAGAGAAAAAAAAAAGGAAGACGGTGAAATTGCGTTGGGTGTAGATTACTGTGTGTGTGGGGGGGTGAATGTATATATTCTTATATACACACATCTTTTGTCGTAGTGGGGTCTATTTCCTTTGCATATTTTGTAGAGGAGGGATACATGCAATGAACCAAAATTTATGTTGTTATGTTCAATGTTTCTATTAAGGAAATTACAGCCACACTGGTATTAAGATTCAATTTTCACAAATCTAGATTTAAGCTTGATATTTCACAAAACATGTTTTAAAGAATTAAAAAAATTATTTTTTATTTATAATAACCAACCCGTTTTTTACGTGACGATTGGAGAGAGAAAATTTTAAAATAGTAAACTATATTTTCAATAGCCACCGAGAACCGCTGAACATCATAACTCTTCCTATTCCTAAAAATCTCAAATTGATTCTTACTGAATCACACAATTTCTCTTCATTTTGACATCAAACGAAAACCCCATATCGATTATTGCCTACATTATTCATAGAAGAAGTAAAGGTGGTGCTACAGTGAATGCCGTGGGAAAAAGGAAAGACCTGTGATCGAGACTTTGTTTCAAATTTTGCGAACGGCGAAGAGAAGTTATGGTGTTAACGAGAAGTTGTGACCGGAAGTCACAATCCGACGCCGGTGGACAATCTAAAACCGCACAACGATCAAGAAGAAAGTCGAAGGTGTCGAAGGAATGCCATGGAGAAAATCTAAAAACCCATGGTACCTCGCGACTGAAAGTGGAAAAGAGGCGTCGAAAGGAAATCCCTAGAACTCCTGTGTACCCTCGAGAATCGAAATCGAAGAATGTAAGTTTTTTTTTTTGTAGGAATTGTGATCATCTATTGTTGTTTGTGACCTAATTTTTTAAAAATTGTGATCGAATGTACGTGTTTGAATAAAACAGTTTCATCTAGGTCACAGTTCTTGCCCTTGTGTGACCTCACTTTTCTGAGTGCGAAGTGATGTGGATAAATATTGATGTACGTATAATGTTAGTTATTGTTTTATTGTGACCCAAGAATGGAAGTACATCATACCTGAAGATTCATGGTTTCCGAGGAAAATTACAACCAATGTGGCAAAAAAAGTTCTGTCAAACTTCACATCAAAGTTCGATAAGGGTCAAAGGGCTATCTTGGCAAGAACATGATTCTCGCACTTCATTGAATGTAATGAAATTATTTTGCAGCCTCAGCTTATACACCATTTGTTGATGATGGAAGTCAAGCACTCAAGCTATTTGTACAATGTTCGATGACATGTTGTCACTGGACAATTTGAACAACTTATTTTTTCCAAGCAACAATCTTTTGTTCGCTTATACATTGTCAACAATATTGTCATCATACATTGTACAAATAACTTAGAAAAATCCTTTCTTTAATTCATTCTCAATAAGTTGGGTTCAAATTGTTTGAAGGGTTAGTATTTGGATGGCATTGATTTACCCAAGTCACGGTGACTATTGTAAAAATTTTAATTTACTTATTTTCCAAAACTCGATTTTCAAAATTAATATTCTAATTACACAAACATATTAATCGAAAAAGTAATTAAAACTTAAACTACCAAACATGTTTACATGCTACTACTTTTTCCATTGATTAGTCTTATTGAGCCCCTAGTGGCCTTTAATTTAAAATACTATGTGTTGAATATTATTTTTTGGAGAATGTGTGATTAAAAAGTAAGGAAAAATTTTAAATTTACGTGTGGAATATTTTATTGTGTGAATGTGTGGTTGAAACTGATATGAGAAATAAATTAAATTAAAGTAAAAGAAATCAAATCGAGGCTGCAATAGCAAATCTTATTGTATTACATCTATTATCTATTAGAGTGAGTCTACGGGTACATCCGAGGCCGGCACTCCCTCCAATAGGGGGCCGTCAGGTGTCCATTATGGACACCCCGATGGATACCCGAAAGTACAAGTAGATTATTCCTATCTATTATCCCAAGAGAGATGATTAGTCTCGAGTGAAATCTTTTTGTTAAGAGTTTCTTTCTAAAAAATAAAAAATCTGGCCTCGAATATCATTTCTATATAATTGCTGAATATTAGAAAATATTCATACAAGGTGGAATCTCTTCAAATCTACCATGGATAAATATAGAGTAGAGTTGCCTTTAAAAAAAAATTAAAAATCTCTCGTATCTATAATAGTGGAAAAGGAGAAAATAGTCAATGGGACAAAAGATCTTTCGCATTTATCACCAATACGTCGGTATTAAGTTACTTTTCTTTGAAAATTTCAGCGTTGAATTAGACACAAATACACGGAATAAAAGTTAAAAATTTGCATAAAAATTTTTTTGCTCGGAATGTAGGCATCAATTTTCAAAATGCACACTTCAGCCATCATTTTCAAAATGAAACATTGAATTTAATCCGTCCCATCCATGTGTTTTTTTCTTTGTAACAAGGCCTCAAATACAGTCCCCAACTTGATAATTGTCTACCTGGTGCAGTCGAGGACTTTGATGGCTATTGTCCAATTAATAATCCATTCCATCACATCCAATACACCTTTTGAGCTTATGTTATTAATTAAAGATTTTCACAATTCCCAACTTGCTTTACTCCAATGCAAAAGTTACCATTTGGTCCCAATTTTTAAAATTTATTTCTCCTCGAACTTATTTAAAATTATACATTTCATGGAATCTACAACTTTTATTAACTTTCAATCACACATTTCATTAATTTTTATCAAAATATGAGGAAAAAAAAAACTAATTTTTAGACTAAACCAAATTGGGACTAAGTTGAACAAATCCAATGTTTCATTCAGTTAATTAAGGTTAAATGGGCTAGCTCGATTGAGCTAGGTAATCAATTTGATTAAAATAAGCGTAAAAAGTTGATACTTCCTCCGTCCCATTTATATATGATGATTTTCCTTATTTTCGTGTCCTAATTATATAGTCTTGTTTCTTTATTAAGAATATCTTATTTTGTTCTTTTACTAATATATTATTATTTAATTTGCTTATTAATAATCAAATTTTCCCGTTTAATATTAAAATTGTACAAATGTAAAGATACATACTTCTTGAAAATTAAATTATTCAATTTCTTTACTACTTCCAACAATAATTCACTACTACTTGTTAATGATTAAGCACATGTTTGGTACACATTGTTCAATAAAATAATATTTTTCATCACATCAATACATTTTCTTTCTTTTTCAACCACACATTTTCCATCAATCTACTATTTCAGAATACATTCTTTCAAAATAATGTGGCTCAGACACACCCTAAATAAGGTTAAATTATGAAAGTTTTTAGTAAAATATATTTTTTTCAATAATATTAAATAAGATTTCTTAATTCATCTTAAAAACAAAATCAGCTTATATTGATGAGATTGATGGAATATTTAATAAGCATCGATACATTGTATCTATCTCTCTATAAATTCAAAGATATATAAATACTATTTATTTTTTAAAATGATGTTATGCAATGTATCTACATTGCACACATGGACACACGCACGACCACATGGGACATCAAGA
Source organism: Fraxinus ornus (assembly GCA_903798235.1). Lineage (NCBI taxonomy): Eukaryota > Viridiplantae > Streptophyta > Magnoliopsida > Lamiales > Oleaceae > Fraxinus > Fraxinus ornus. The sequence continues at coordinate 33,319 of CAIGRF010239468.1, forward strand.
TTATTGTCGCCAAATTTCTTCTTTATTCGAAAAATCTATTTTGAAGTAAGACTGGCATAAATTAAGCGAATGTGACACGGAGAAATATAATCAATTGTCCGTAATTAGGGTTAAACGAGTGCTTAATAAAAATAACCATATTGGATTAGATTTGGCTCGTAAATATAAAAAAAAATCCCTCTTTTATTTTATTTTTTGCTTATTATGAAAATCTTGTTGTCCAGACAACGTTATTTTATAAGAAGCATTAATATGTTATATCCTTACAATTCATAAAAAAAAAAATCATAATATAAGTGCTCAGTATAGCATTGGCGGAATACAATTCCCAAAGCGGAGTTCTTCTAGAAACTATTATAGGTGAACAATAAGAGTCCCAGCATACTC